>APFE030907812.1:11198-13978 GCA_000404065.3 Pinus taeda | reverse complement strand
CCACATTTAGTATACATATTTACAAGAGCACTCCCCACAATGGCATTACACTGCAATCCACTAGAAATTATGTCATGGTGGACTCCTTGCCATGTTATTGATCTACCAAATTAGCACATGTGGAGAGAACAATGGTGAATGTGAAATGGTTAGGTTTGGTACAATTCCCAGCCTCGCTTAATTGGCTAGCCACACCATTGCAAAGGATCACACCACATTTGGTTTAGACATTTACTTAGGTAGGTCGGATGCCCCTATCTCCCATCTCCTTATAAAGTACTCTCATCTTCTATAATACTAGTTCCTATGTCATTTCCTTACAACTTTTCCTTTGCACATCTCCTCACACCTAATAATATGATAAGTATTGAATACGAATTTATTTGAATTGATGATAAATAATCCACGAGGTGCTCAATAAAGTAGAAACATATTCATTCTCGTAAATTTAATAGTTATATACAAGCATAGTATTGTACCTAGTTACTTTATAGGTTTTTAAAAGCACCACTCATAATGAAGTTAGTTTTATTCCACTACACTAATGAAATAGAAACTTGGTTGTAATGTATGTGATGGACACATAATTGAATTAAAAAAATGTGCATTAGTGGAGAAATGTCTTAAATAACCTACTTTTTTTGAGACTTTATTTCTATATATTATTAGAGAACTTTTTAGGTTATTTTGAGACTTTATTAATATATACTATTAGAGAACTTTTTAGGCTTACTGAGAGGATGAAATATCGAATATATTTTTACTAATATTTTATTAGTTGTGTAGTGGTTGATTGTTCATTGTAAAATTCAAATGTTTTAAAAAACCTACTTTACTTGAGAATTTATTTCTATATATTATTAGAGAACTTTTTAGATTCTTCACTAAGATGATGAAAGATAGAATATATTTATTAGTGTTGGTTGGTATGTTCATGGAATTTCAAAATTGAAAAATAAATTTTGTTTTAAAAATAGTTATTTTCATTATATATTTTATTTTGAAAGACCTTGTATTAAAAAAATAAGATTGTATTTATAATAATCCACCATCACCAATGTGTTATCTCCCATCACCTCCCACCTCCCATCACCAAGGCAATACCATCACTAATGCAAGAAGCAACACAGGGCATCCTCCTTTGTTTAGAAATTGGATCGCATTCACCAATGGAAGAAGCAACACAAGGCATCCTCCTTTGTTTAGAAATTGGTTGTTCACACTCTTGCTTTTGTTTCGCTATACGTTTGGGTTTATAAGTGGAGAAATTGAAATTTGGCAATAAAAGAGGTGAACAACCCATCAAAGACGTGAACAGAGAATGTGTTGGTTTTGAGTATAGAAATGGAAATAAAAATGATTTGGAAATATATTTTTTATGTTTTAAAATTGTTTTAGGTATTAATAGGTGGCAACTCTAAAAAAATTTATTTGGAGATTTTTTTTTTCTTTTATTTTGTAAATGTTACTAAGTAGAAATAAAAATGGTTTTAGATAACTTTTTTAGACTTTAATTGTTATATATGTTTAAATAACTATTATATTCAATAAAAGTGAAGTTATTTGCTCAAGAGAATGAGTGTTAGTTAAAGGAAAAGTACTTGCATTTAAGTTGAGAAAGTTTAAAATTGTGAGTAGAAATATAGTAATCCTAATTAAATATTTTAATAATTTTTTTGATATTATATTTTTAAGTAAATATTTCTAATATTTAGTATAATAGTAGAATTTTTTTTGGGCAAATAATGAGTTGTTATTTATTATATTTTTAAAATTCTTAGTTTTTTTAATAGTGCTTATGAGACAAAAGTGATGGTTGGTATGTGCATGGAATTACAAAATTGAAAAATAAATTTTGTTTTAAATATAGTTATTTTCATTAAATATTTTCTTTTAAAAGACTTTGTATTAAAAGAATAAGATTGTATTTATAATAATCCACCATCACCAACTTGTCGTCTCCCATCACCTCCCATCACCAACCTAATACCATCACCAATGTAAGAAGCAACACAGGTCATCCTCCTTTGTTTAGAAATTGGATCGCATCCATTCCCCAACGCAAGACCATCACCAATGCAAGAAGCAACACAGGGCATCCTCCTTTGTTTATAAATTGGAACGCATCCATTCCCAAGTATTTGATGCTCTTCACAATCCCTCACCATATACATCAACTGATGCTCTTCACACTCCCTCGCCATAGACATCAACTATGTGTACAATTTTACATAGGTGACTGAGTCTAATTTTATCTAGATAAATTGTGCTTTAAGGAGAAGTGACAACATAAACTCAAGCCCATCTACTTTTCTAAAAAAGTGTAGGTGACTGAGTCTAATTTTATCTAGATAAATTGTGTTTTAAGGAGAAGTGACATCATAAACTCAAGCCCATCTACTTTTCTAAAAAGGTGAAGAACTAATGTGCCACATATCGAAATCATTTATAGCTAGTCTTAATAGTTAGTTGTAGGATAATGAAGGCATGGTTAATCTTGAGCACTATGCATGAAGAACTAATGTGCCACATCTCAAAATCATTTATAGTTAGTCTTAATAGTTAGTTGTATGATAATGAAGGCATGGTTATTCTTGAGCACTATGCATTTTCGATTTATATTATTTCTTAGTTAGTGTTGACTTTGCCAAAACAACTAATCAACTAATCAGATCTCATCTTAAATCTTATAAAAGGAATTTGCTTAGAAACATAAGAATGTTTTGGAAATAAATATTCTTGTGCTTATGTTTGCAAGTTTTTGTCTTCAACATTTGAAT
>APFE030907812.1:1198-8698 GCA_000404065.3 Pinus taeda | reverse complement strand
CGTAATGATAAGTGGGTTGGAGGTGGCACAATCGTCTGCGTTGATGCTGCCCTCGAAGATCTAGCTGCCGAAGGGCTAGTTTTAGACGGGAATACTGACAGTAACAAAAAGTAGACCAGAATCGTCCCTTGCCATTCTCAACTCGGGGTGACAAACGACAACGACTTGAGGAAACAAGGAAATCCCCGCTGCCATCGGATTGCATGCACAACCCAATGCATGGATCTCTCATCAGAGGGCAATCAGGCCCGTATTTGGAGTTTGGAAAGATGAGATCTACCAAGCAGCCAGCCTCATCATCTATCTCTGTCAAACTGCATGGATCTTCCATGAGTACACCAACAAGCACCGAAAGGCAGCGCGCGAGGAGATAGCCAAGGAATACAACCCAGATCTGGGTCTTCAAATATCTGAGGCGGCTGGCAAGCAGAAGCGACCCCTAAGCATGGAAGAGACCAGCTCAAGCAGACTTCTAGACATCACTTTTGTGGTAAGGGCTAGTTTGTATTTTCAATATAATCCCTGTATATGTGATCTTGCCAAGGGCGTTTTTGTAGGGCCAAACCACAGATATGAAGACAGTCAGCTACCCAGATCTGTTATTGATCCACTGGATCGGGCCCTTAGACGAATAACAAGCCTGCACAAAACCCAGAGCTGGGGGCAAATCAGGATGCCCCATCACCCTAACACTTGGGCCAAATACGCAGAGGAACACCGTCTGAAAGGCGATGACCTCGGGTTTGGAAACGAGAAAATCCAAGGAATAGATTGGAGGCAACCTCTGATGGGCTCAAATCTCGGAGAGGTAGATTTCACACAGCTCCTCTTAAAAGCACCGGAAGGAAGAAGTTACTGCGTGACGTTATGGAGGGGCAGCAGTATCCAGGAACTACGTAATAAGATTCAGAACCTTCTCGGCATCCCAGAACAAGGGCAAAATCTGATCTACAAGGGGCGTATTTTACATGACCACTACACTCTTTATGAATACAATATAACCACAGACTCAACCATCATCACTAACCTTCGTTTGCGGGGAGGATGCTCTGGAACCAGCTCAAAGAACACAAGCTCCAAGAACACAGGCTCCTTCAAGGATGCGGTGAATGGCAAAGGGAAAGCGCAAGTCACTCCAGCAACAAGCCCTGTTCTTCCTGAGCCCTACATAGTCGAACAAAAGCTTGAGAATCCTGCTCTCACCATTGAAATGCCTGAGGTAAATGATTTATACTCAGATCTATTTTCACACTCTGTTATCTATAGATTCAATGGTTACTGAACCAAATCAGGTGATCTGCACCACTGGATCCATACCACCTGGACACCAAACTGTGAAATCTACTTATGCCCTAAGGGGTTTTTCATGGTAAGATTCAACACAGAACAGGAAAAGGAACACATCCTTAATAAGGGGCCATGGTTCTAGGGCAACACAGGGTTCTTCATCACTCCATGGTTTCCAGATTTCAACGTCAACACAATGGTGGTATCAAAGATACCAGTCTGGGTCAGGTTGCATAACCTCCCATTACACTCCTGGCATCACAAGGTTCTAATAGCCATAGGGAACACGCTGGGGAAATTTCTAAAGATTGACGATAACAGACTGACAAAGGGAATTTTTACCTTCATAAGAATATGTGTCGAAGTAGATCTCAGCCAGGGACTACTAGAAAGCATAATACTGAATTTCAACAACACATAGAGGCTACAATCACTGGATTACGAAAACACAACATTCCGATGTCGGGGATGTTTACAAACAGACCACCTTCTCAGCACTTGTCCACTGGCAAGAAACACCTCCAATCAGAAAAAGCAGCAACAGAGGAAGCCTAAAGGATGGCAAAACACAATGCCATTGGATGAAGAAGAAGACGTACCAGATACCACAGATTTCAAAACATAAAAGGATGAACCAGGAATCCAGCCCAACACGCAAAGGAAAGAGGAAGCTCCCAGCAATCCTCTGCAAAAACAAGACCTCCAAATAACAGGAATTGAAATATATGGCAACAAAAGAGCTCATGGATCTGAAGGATCGAATTCGAACAAGGAATCTCCCATAACAATAACAGAAAATCAGCTCTCTATAGTAACCACCTCCCCCAACTCCGGGGGATGGCAAAAGGTGGAGAAAAAGAAAGGGAGAAAAGTATAGTTTACACTTCATTTTTTTTTATTCTTTTGGTTTCTGCGAAAACCAGATCAATATCAGTGCATATGCTTATGCATCTACAAAATGTAATTTTATCTTATGAATAAAATTACAACTTTTTCAACGAGAAAAAAATATAAAATGTTAAAAATAATTTAAATAAAATGATAATTTATGTTAAGTGATTACTTTTAAAACTGAAATAAAATCTAATATATAACAAATATTAAAAAGTTTTATTCTGTTTTTTGTTTTTTTAAATTATTAATTAATTAAGGAAAATTTATTAATTTATTTTATTGATGTAATTATTTATTTAATTAATAAATTTAATACATTTCATTAAATTTGATTTAATTACAATAAAATAATTTTTAAAATAGGATAATTTTTTTGTATGATTATTTATATAGAAAAATATTATATAACATAAGACATATAATATATAGAAATTAACTGGATAAAGAATTATTTTATTAGAAAAATATTTTATATGAATGTATGTTTGGAATATCATATTATCATATATTTAATATTAAGTATTACGCCGTAAGGCGTTCCCCTCTGAAATCAACTCTCTCAATTGCTTTTCTGTCTTAATCTTAACCGTCAAATGCATTTTTAAACGATTCAACAATGCTTTGCCGTCCATTTTAATTTAAAAAACATTTAAAATAAAATTAATTAACTAAAAATTTAATTAACTACCTTCTTCTTTGCTCAGGAAAATGAGGTGAAGGGTAGGGAGGGAAAACCTTCTTCTTTGCTGCAGAATGAGGAGGGCCGCCGAGTGCAAGGAGCGAATACCTTCTTATTTGCTGCAAGATGAGGAGGGCAGGATTGTTGAGGCGTGGTTAGGGTAACGACCCCAGGGGAAGCAAGGAAGACCCACCCATTTGATGGGTGATTTGACTAAGAGAATAGATCTGCAACCAGTTCTCCATTGGGGTTACGTATGCAGGTTCTGGGATGGTTTTCTACGGTCGCCGGGCTCAGTAATACCTCCGCTCATGATTCTGAGTCTTAACTTCTTTCCTTTCCTCTGTCTTTCAAGTAGTAATCATGTCATACTTTATCTGTTGCAGCAGCGGGGAGGTTCGCTTCTTCCTTTTGTCTTCACCATCAGAAATGCGGGTCTATCCATGACGCATGGCTTTTGCAGTCCACCTCGCTCTACTGGGTTGAGACCTCGTTCATGAAGGTTCAAATTCACCAGGGCAACTCTGCATTCCTCTGCCGACATACATATGTACCTAGGTTTAGCTTTTAGTCTTAAAGAGTTTGGAAACCCTAATTCAGTTGTATCTTTCCCAGACTTCGACAACTCTCAAAATGGGTGGTTAGAATGGAATGCAGTGCCTCTCTCAAAATGGGTGGTTAGATTGGAACGCAGTGCCTCTTCGAGAAGAACTGCCATCTTCTGGAGGGACTATTTGAGGCACAGAGTCTACCTCCTACACCTTACAACGTGGTTCTTTCCCATAATACTTACTGTGGGCAGATCAAAGTAGGCCTCAACTTCATTCCCAAGGTTACAACCTCAGGCCAATCCTTTTCTAAATCTCTCAAATTTATTGTTTCTTTCTTTTTAGGCATTAGCTTGTTCATAAAAAAATTACTAAAGCGGGATTGTAATTTTGTAATAAATATATGTGTGATGTGGGAGGGTGTTGTAATGATAGATTGAAGAGGAGTATGGTCCTGGCTCTTCCAACGAAGAAGAGGTCATGATTTTGAGTCTTAACTTCTTTCTTTTCCTCCGTCTTTCAAGCAGTAACCCTGTCATACTTTATCTGTTGCAGCAGCAGGGAGGTTCGCTTCTTCTTCTTTCCTTTCCTCTGTCTTTCAAGCATTAACCCTGTCATACTTTATCTATTGCAGAAACGAGGAGATTCACTTCTTCTTTTTGTCTTCACCATCCGAAATGCGGGTCTATCCATGATGCATGGCTTTCGCAGTCCACCTCGCTCTACTGGGTTGAGCCCTTGTTCATGATTCGACTAAGATAATAGCTTTGCAACCACTTCACCATTGGGGTTACAGATGCAGGTTCCAGGATGGTTTTCTATGGTCGCCAGGCCCGGTAATACCTCCCTTCATGATTCTGAGTCTTAACTTCTTTCCTTTCCTCAGTCTTTCAAGCAATAACCCTATCATACTTTTTCTGTTGCAGCAACTGGGAGGTTTGCTTCTTCCTTTTGTCTTCACCATCAGAAATGCGGGATTAGTTTTTTAAATTTAAATATGACATATCAGTTTAGTGTTTAACCTGAAGAGAATGATATATTTTTCTGACCCTAAAATCAAACAATAACTTTACAAAGAAGTGAACCTGTCTCGATATAATAATAAATCTACTGATTTGTTTTATATAATGTTTTTTTTTTTTTTTTTTAAATTGAAATGAATATGTACCGATTGGCTTATAGTTTTGAAATTGAATTTTTTTACGAATAAAGCATCCCACTGGAGGGACTATTCGAGGCAAGGAGTCTTCCTCCTACACCTTACAACATGGTTCTTGCCCACAATACTTACTGTGGGCAGACCAAAGTAGGCCTCAACTTCATTCCCAAGGTTGCAGTCTCAGGCCAATCTTTTTCTAAATCTCTCAAATTCATTGTTTCTTTCTTTCTAGGCATTAGCTTGTTCATAAAAAAATTATGAAAGTGGGACAGAAATTTTGTAGTAGATATATGTCTGATGTCAGAGGGCGTTGTAATGATAGATAGAAGAGGAGTATGGCCCTGGCTCCTCCAACGAAGAAGAGGAGAATGAGGGCGGCTGGAAAGAAGGATGTATGTAATTGAAGCCAGTTGCACAAGCCCCCTTTTAATGCACACTGGAATCACTTGTTTCCTCTCAATAAGTATCTGATAGACTTTTAGAAATTAAGGACATCGTTGACAACATGTTTATATCTAATAATTGTCAAATCTAGATGAAAAGGACCTGAATGGTATCATTGTAGTTAATTTATTTTTTGATGTTAAAGACTACTCATAGAATCTATTCTATGTAATAATGTTTTATTTGGATTAATGTGGTTACATGGTTTTTGATCAACTGTGATTAGGAGCTTACAACAGACCCAAGTTGGATTTTCAGACCATCAATTCGATAGAATACATATTTTTTTCTATTTAATACCGTTCTTTCCACCTGCTTTACTAGCTAGTGTGATTTTCAGACCATTTCTACAGATTATTGAATGTGAGATGTTAATCAAAAGATACTGAATGGTATGTTTGCACATAGTTGTTTCTACATCAAAGAATCTATTATGTTTGTAATAATGTTCTCTATTTGGCATAATGTGATTACATATATTTGATGGGTTGTAATTAGCAGTTTACAATGTAGCAAAGTTGGATTCTCATACCACATTCCGTACAATATGTGGTTTTGCTCTATGATTGGTGCACTTTATGGCACTCTCTTCATTCATGTTATTATTGGACAATGCAATTTTCTTACCTTTTTAAACACTTCCACAGTAAGATTTCAGGAATTTTTTTTGGCCAAATTCCGGTAGAAATATCCTCTAAGAGCAACTTTTCTTTTTTATAATCCGTTTATATGATAAAAAACATTCACTCCTTTAAATATGAATTTGATGAACACTCTTAACATCAAGCAAATTTTGTTTCAAAAGTTTTTCTTTTTTAATTATGAATAATTTTAATAATCATCCATTGTAATTTATATCAAAATCCATAAACCTTCTTTACTTCATGTACAAGTTAGAAAATGAATATGAAATATAAGATAAGATATAGGAAGTGCTTCTAAATATCAATTTTTTTTCTTCCCAGCCTTCAACTTTTAGGTTGTGGGATTACATCAATTTTTTATTCTTTCACCTTTTAAGCTTTAGCATGTGGGAGGGCATAATGTGATGGAGATGATCATTTTCCAGCACACCCAAAGATTCACTTTGAGGAGAACCTACGTGGTTGGATTTATAACAAACAGTTGTGCTAAATACACAATATATGCACTAAATGTTGACTATTGTAGAGATCGTTATGTAGAACTTGTTTGTCTTTCTTATTATTTGAGATGGTATATTGTTTTTCATCCACCATGTATCAATTTTTTAATTTTGGAAATTGTGTAGTGTTATTTATCACATAGTCGGATTGCTTGCTTATATTATTTTATGTAGTTATAAATTACTTTTTGCCAATGATAAACAACTCTTTTTTTAAAATATACGTTTTAGATAATTAAAAACATATTTAATTATTAATAGGGAATTATAAAATATTTATTTATATAGATAATTTTTTCTAAATTAAAAAAAAAAAAAAAAAAAAAAAAAAAAAAAAAAAAAAAAAAAAAAAAAAAAAAAAATTAAAATTAACTATGAATAAAAATACAATTTAATTAACTCAGAAAATATAATTTTGATGGTTGCAAAATTAGCAGTTTACAACGCAGCAAAGTTGGATCTCAACACCACATCTAACATACAGGTTTTTTCTAATGATTTGTTGCATGTTATGGCATCTCTTTCATGCTGTGTTATTGGACAATGTAATTTCTTAAATAATTAAAATTATATAATATATACTAATATATGTTCACTCCCACATACTATACAATACATGGTTTTTTTCTATGATTGGTGCACGTTATGGCAACTCTCTTCAATCTTGTTATTGACAATGTAATTTTTCTTCTTTTAAATATATATATATATATTCCCATAGTTTCAGGATTTCGGATTACATCTGTTAAGATTTAGGATTTTGGGTTGACCTAGAGGCTCTTGATCCTGCTAAAAAAAAGATTTAAACACTTTCACAATAAGATTTCTAAAAAATTTGGCCAGCTTCCACCCAACTTTTTTATAATCGGTTTATATAATAAAAAACATTCACTCCTTTAAATATGAATTTGATAAACACTCTTAACATCAATCAAGTTTTGTTTCAAAGGTTTTCTCATAGTCGGATTGCTTGCTTTTATTATTTTATGTAGTTATAAATTACCTTTTGCCAATCATGAAACAACTCTTTCTTTAATAATTAAGGTTTAGATTAATTTAAAAACATATATTTATTTATTTAGGAATTATAAATATTATTTTTATATAGGTAATTTTTTTCTAAATTAAAAAGGTAATTTTTTAAACTAACTGTGATAACACAATTAAATTAAGTCAAAAAATATATATTTGATGGGTTGTAATTAGCAGTTTACAAAGCAGCAAAGTTGGATTCTTGGACCACATTCTATACAATACATGGTTTTTCCTTTGATTGGTGCACGTTATGGCACTCTCTTCATCTGTGTTATTGCACAATGTAATTTTCTTACCTTTTTAAAATTAT
>APFE030907799.1:97354-234180 GCA_000404065.3 Pinus taeda | reverse complement strand
CCTTCACTCTTACTTATGCATATAACACTGTCACCTCCAAGTTTGTACGAACCCCAGGTTGATAAGTAAAGCTGGTAGCCCTGGGAGTTGTAGCATTCTTATTGCAATACCTGGGCTCATAACTTTTTGGCGTCGTTGTCAGGGTGGTGTCAAAGTACAATGTGATTTCTGCTTTCTTCTATTTCTAGTCTCCAAATTTATTTTCTTCTACTTCTTATCCTCAATTTTCTTCAATTAGTTTATTTCTGCAAAAGTAATCTAGTAGCTTCCTTTATTTTAGTTTTCATTATCTGCTTTCCTTTCCATTCTGCAAGTAGAATTTCAATTCAGCAAGTAATTTCTTTGTTAGTGGTTTTCATTCAATCAGCAATTTCATTTCTGCAAAGTACTTTCCTGCTAAAAAATATATATTCCAAAAATCAACCCAAAAACATTTCCTTTCATGCCTCATAGGAATAGGGACAATTCAGGGAAATTCTTGCCAAATACCCCCACTACATCCAATAGTCAACCTTGTCTCTTCTTCAGTGACTGTGACCTGGAAGAATCTTTAGGTGAGCAACCTTACATATTTGAAGAACCTACAGGGGAAGAAGAAGAGGAAGAACCCATTCCTACTGAACCAATGGCAGAAGACCGAAATGACAGAGGAAATAGAGAGAGAATTGAGGGTGCCTCCCCCATCAGAGAGACCTATGGGGACACTAAGATGAAGAATATAAGCCCCTTTTCTCTACCTCATTTCCATGGCCTGACCACAGATCAACTTGAAACTTTCCTATTTGAGTAGGTTGTTATATGCCGAACCTATGACTATACAGATGATGAGCAAAAGTTAAAATTGTTTCCATCTACCGTCAAGGATGCAACATTGTGTTGGTTCATGGGTTTACTTGGAGATAACATCACAACTTGGGCTTAGATGCAGTAGGTTTTTAACAACAAAGAAAGGGACTATTTTAGGTCAAAGGATACTAAATAAGAGATTTTCAGGATGACCATAGGCTAGGATGAATCCCTAAAAGACTATGAAGAAAGATTCCAGCTCATTTACAATAGGCTCAGGTGCACACTTGGCCCTGAGTCACTAAAGCTGGTCCTGCTTAGAGGAGTAAGCGAAGATCTTTTGGATACCTTACACATGTTAGCAGGAGGAGATATCTACCAATTACCCTATGAGGATATCAAGATTGTCTTTAGAAACCATTATAAGGCAGTCAGGAAAAAGGGTAGGGGTAGTCAACCTACGGCCAGTACATCATCCTCCAACTCATCCATCAAGGGTGAAATTGGAAATATGTTGGAAGATTTCAAAAGTGATACGATGCAAACCCTTGCCTTGCAATTGGACACCATGAACATCAAAAGGAAGCAAGGGGAAGCAGAGAGAGCCTTGGCCATATTTTGTCCTAGACGCACCAGGAGGCATCCTAGGAACGAATGTCCATTGAATTGTTTTAAGATTTGCTCAGTCTATGAAGAAAACCACTCCACATAAAAGTTCCCTTCTTTACCTGGACTTAAAGTTGTATATCAAGGGGCTGAAGGGGTCACTGAGCAGCTTTGCTACATCAGCCAAAGGAGACCTCCTGGGACTAGACCATACTAGCAGGGTATGCAAGGGTCATCCCATGCATATTACAACCCTAATCAAACCACAGCTATACCTTCTTGGGGACCCCTTCTCATCCTTCTTGGTCTCCACCCCCTCCTTGGTCGTATACATCTCAGTATCATTCCCATCCAGCTAGCTAATCATTTCAACCTTATGTTCAGCTACAACATCAATGGAATACCCCACTCCAGGTGTGGAGCACCCAATTCAACAATGTTCCAGCCCTATTTCCTCCATCGCCTACCCAACCACAACTCATGCACTCTACTCCACCTAAGCAACCCCAGATGCCTGCCCAGCCAAACCCGAACCCGAAAAATAGACAGGCTCAACAAGTCTACAGTGGAGAGACATTATACCCAGCTTATGATGTAGAAATCTAGGAGGTCAACATAAGATCTGGGAGAATTCTCCCTGATAACCAACCTCCCTCTCCACATAGGGAGGTTGAGGAAGAAAGAAAGGAAAGCAACCTTAAAGTAAATCTAATCTTTCCTGAGATATTAGCCCAACCACTCCAGCCTACCCCAAGAGAAACTGAACTTCTGGGAGAATCGAAAAATCTATGTGTAAAGATCCCCCTTCTCCAGGCAATCAAAGATGTTCCCATTTACAATAAGTTGATTAAGGAAAAGTGTTTCAAGCGTCCAGGAAGAAGAAAAAGGGATTCCCCTACCATTAATGTCATTGGGTAGTTGTCTAAGTTAATGATGGGGCAGGTAATATGTCCAAAATATTTGGACATAGGAAGCCCTATAGTAGATGTGCACATCAATGGCACAATTGTCCCACACACTCTGATTGATCTTGGGGCTGCCATTAATGTGATGACCAAAGACACCATGCTCAACCTCAACCTCCAAGGGTCATTGAGGAAGACCACAACAATTCTGCAACTTATAGACCGTTCCATAGTCACCCCTGAGGGAATTGTGGAGGATGTGATGGTCTCCATTGACTCCTAGGAGTACCATGCAGATTTCCTAGTTCTCCAGCCTAAGGCTAAGCTTACTGGCTACCCTCTCATCCTTGGGAGGCCATGGTTGGCCACAACATATGCTTACATTAGTTGCAGAGTTGGGAATATGACCATCAAGAATGGGCATATGTCCAAACAGTTAGTCTTATACCCTCCTGCTCAAGCTACCCTAGAGCATGATTTACCTTTATAATTGGAGGAGGAAGAAGAAGAAGAGGTTTATTCTGCCCAACTTTATGCTTTGGAAGAAACCATAGGAGGTGGACATCAAGGTGAGGAATACTTAATTTAACTCCTACTCCAAAGTCCAACTCCTAGTTCACTACCATTAGAAGAAGAAGTAAGGGAAACCTAGAACAATCATCCAATTGACTTATGCTTGGCCAATGCCAACCCACTCCATGTCAAAACCATAGAAATTTGGCCCAGCGAAAACTTTGAAAATTAATCCATCTCTTTCTGTTGTAGAAGAGGAAAAGTTATGCAACATGTTGAGAGAAAACCTAGAAGCCTTCGCTTGGAGTTATAAGGAAATGAAGGGAGTACACCCCTAAGTGTGTACTCACCACATATACATCAAAGAAGGTTGCAAGTAAGTGAGGCAACCGCAAAGGAGGATGAATCCAACTCTTAAAGACATAGTCAAAGAACAACTACAAAAACTGTTAGATGCAGGATTCATTTACCCTATCTCAGACAATGAGTGGGTCTCTCCTTTAGTGTTAGTTCCCAAGACAAATGGTAAGTGGAAGATTTGTGTTGATTATAGGGAGTTGAACAAAGCCACAAAGAAGGATCATTTTCCCCTACCCTTCATTGACCAAGTGCTAGATGGCCTGGCAGGGAAGAAGTTTTTCCCCTTCCTAGAAGGATTCAATGGGTACAACCAAATCCAAATCTGCCCAAAAGACCACGATAAGACCACATTCACCTGTCCTTGGGGTACTTTTGCCTATAGGGTCCTTCCTTTTGGCCTATGCAATGCTCGTACCACTTTTCATAGAGCAGTCTTGATTATTTTTGTTGAATTAGTACATGATGCTGTGGAAATCTATATGGATGACTTTACACCTTATGGTTGTGATTTTCAAGAAGCCCTAACTAACCTATGTAAAGAATTGCACAAATGCATTGAAATGAACCTGTCTCTCAATCCAGAAAATTGTGAATTCTTAATCACTGAAGGGACCATGGTAGGTCATTCAATATCTCAACAAGGACTGCAGGTGGACCCAAACAAAATAGCAATCATCCAAAGGGTCACACCTCCACAAAAGTAGAGAGATGTCAGGAGTTTATAAGGGTTAGCTAGATATTGCCGAAGGTTCATAAAGGACTTCAGCAACTTGGACTCTCCTTTGTTTGGGTTGTTAGCCAAAGATTTTGAGTTTATATGGTTAAAGAGTTATCAAGAGGCCTTAGACATTCTAAAGGGTAAGTTAACCACTGCACCAATTCTTTGAGGCCCAAACTGGGCCCTCCCTTTTCATATTCATGTTGATGCCTCACAAAAAGCCATAGGAGCAGCCTTAGGTCAGGAAGAGGAGAAATTACCCTATGCCATCTATTTTATTAGTAAGAACTTGTCAAAGGCTGAGCTAAATTATATTGTGACAGAAAAGGAACTCCTAGTTGTTGTGCATTCATTAAACAAATTTAGGCATTACATTACAAGCTATCAAACATTTCTGCATACTGATCATGCTGCAATCAAATATTTTATGAACAAACAAGATGTGAATGCTAGAATTATAAGATGGTTGCTTTTATTAGTTTGATCTAACTATTGTTGATAAGCCTGGTAAGGAAAATGTTGTTGTGGAATTTCTATCTAGGATGAATCTCCCTGCAGGTGAAGAAGGAATGGTGGATGATGAGTTACCAGATGAGCATTTGTTTTCTATTTCAGTTCTCTCCCCATGGTTTGCTGATATAGAAAACTATTTGGAATTAGCACAATTCCCTGCAAACTTGCACTCCAAAGAAAAGAGAAAGATGGTCACGAAAAGCACCCCCTTCACCTGGATTGGGGGCAATCAGTTCAAACTTGGCCCAGATCAAATCTTGAGAAGGTGTGTAAGGGAAGAGGAAGTTTTTGACATCCTTCTGACCTGTCATGATGGGCCTTGTGGAGGTCACTTTGCAACAAAGAGGACAACATTCAAAGTGTTGCAAGTAGGCTATTATTGGCCTACTCTTCATTAGGATGTGAAAAAGTACATTAGTCAATGTGATCGGTGCCAGAGGATGGGAAAGCCTACTCCAAGCGATGAAATGCCCCTACAACCTCAAGTGACTTTTGAGCCATTTGACAAGTGGGGCATGGACTTCATTGGGCCTATCAACCCTCCTTTAAAGTGAAAACAGTACATCATTGTGTGCACTGATTATTTGACTAAGTGGGTTGAAACCAAGGCAATTAAGACAGGAACATAAGAGAAAGTGGTTGATTTCCTAAGGGAGAATATATTCTACAAATTTGGGTGCCCTGGGGAACTAGTCACAAACCAAGACAGCCAGTTTACCTCCAACATGATTGAAGAACTGCTCAGCCATCACAAAATCAAGCATAGGACCTCCACTCCTTATCATCCACAAGCTAATGGTCAAGTGGAGGTGACCAACAAGGCACTGGAGAACATCTTAACCAAGGTAGTGATCAGCAGCAGGAAGGATTGGGCTCAGAGACTAGTTGAGGCCACCTTGGCCTATAATACAACATGGAAGACCACACTGGATTTACACCCTATGAGCTAGTCTATGGGAAAAAGGCTTTGTTGTCCATTGAGTTTGAATATAACACATTGAGGATGGCAGCCCAACTAGATTTGGATCCCATTCATGCACAGAAAGAAATATCGTTCCATTTCAATGGCTAGGATGAATTCATAATGCAGGCCCTCCTACATACAGAGATATTTCAGCTTCAGAGGAAGATCTGGCATGACAAACATATTAAGGAGAAGCAATTTCAAGAGGGAGACTGGGCATTGTTATATGATTCTAGGTATAAAGACTTCAAGGGCAAGCTAAGGACAAGATGGCTCAGACCTTATGTGGTGGAAATATGCCATGATAATGGTTCAATGCAAATTAGAACTATAGATGAAGAAGCCATTCCATTGCTTGTTAATGGACACCGATTGAAAATGTACAAGAGGCCTTTATCAAAACAAGAGTTCATTGACAATATCAATAAGACAGTGGCGATGGTGGAGGAAGTTCCAGCTCCTCCCTCATCAAGGCACTGAAAAAGAGAAAAAAGAATAAGGACTTAGGTGAAAACCTCCATGAGGCACCTAAGTCCCATCTTTGGGTTGAAAACCTCGTGAGGCAGCCCAAGGATGAGAAAAAATGAAAAAAGAGTAAGAAGATCCCTGGGTGAAAACCACCATGAGGCGCCTAAGTCCCATCTTTGGGTTGAAAACCTCATGAGGCGGCCCAAGGATGAGAAAAAAATGAGAAAAGAGTAAGAAGATCCCTGGGGGAAAACCTTCCTTGAGGCGCCCAGGGCAGATATCTAGGGTGAAAACCTCTCTGAGGCAGCCTAGGTGTTTTTCAAAAAAAATATAATAATAAAAAAATAAAAAGACATAATTGTTATTTGCAGGTGGGTGAGAAATACAATCAAGGAGCAAAGAGAAGATCCAAAGGGAACCCTGCCTCACATATGTTCATCTCCTGCACTCCTTTCCATGCATCCCTCCATCAATTCCATTGTTTTTCCCTTCATTTCTTCAATTAAGGTAAACATTGTGTTTTCTACAGGATCCCTTGAATGGTAGATTGGCTAGGTCCCCAAAATTCATAGTAGACATTATCTAACCAATCACCTCAACCATTACCATCACCCTATCCCACAAAATATCAATCATCAACTACAAAGTCTTCACTAGGATGATCAAGGAGCTCCACAGCAACAACAACATCAGATCTTCAGTCACAGACACCTACAAAAGCCAATAAACCATCAACAGGCAATAGAGGAAGAAGAAGAATGACCATGCAGGAAATGAACAACGTAGCTCCTCTGATCCTCGACAAACTGCAACATGGCATCGAGACCATAGGTAAGTATCCCACTCACTCACTCATATGCATCATTTGATCAAAATTTGTAAAGGTTATGAGGTAGTTAGTTTGTAAGTGAAAAGGTGGGCAGTTAACTTGGCCACCTTTGTTCAGTCACCACATACAAAGCAGGGTATCCTCTCATACATGGTTGCAGTCAACTCAAAGAACAGAGGAGGAGTAGGACAAGAAGTGGTTAACTATGGATTTAACAACTGTGGGAGCATATTACAAGGAGTGGGAATGATGAGGTGGTATAAAGGGAAACAAAACATCGTTTGCATGCATTCATGAATTCCACCTCCTTGAGACTCCCTCACTCAAGTAGCTCTCATAACTCTGGCCACCAACTAGAAGTAAGGATCCATTGTTCTACAAGAGAATTCCTACAAGAACAGTCTACATGAGTAGTCTACAGGATACACAGAGGCAGCCTATAGGATAGGAAGAGAGGGGTTCAAGAGGAAATATCAAGAGAATTGTCCACTGCCACCATTCTAAAGAGGTAGGATCTAAAAATCCATCCCCATTTACAAGCAAATGAACTAGAAGTCCTCTAAAAAGCTAGTGGATTACATACACAGGAAACTCTGTTTTCTCAAGAATTTGCTCATTCCCTCACTCCACACAATAGAATCCATGCCACTGTTATAGTTAGAGGGCTCACTATAGATCTCACCCGAGAGTTCATCCGTAGGGTCACAACACTTCCCCTAGGAATTGCATGGAGAAAAGAAGACAAAGCAGACAGTCAGGTGGAAAAAAGGAAATTCCTTTTAGAAGGTGAAGAACCCAGAGAGGGTAAAAATGGAGTAAGGAAGGAAAGTCTGCCATACCCATGGAGTGAGGTACGCTACCAACTCATCAAATATATCTCATGTGGGGGTAGATACAATGTTGTTTATGGCTACCATTTTAGAATGCTTTAAGAATTAAGATATGGGGTAGAAGCACCAGTTCACCAAAGACTCAGCATTCCCTATTTCTTGATGCAATCACTCATAGACTCCAGCATCAAAGTAAAGGAAGGGAATTCCCAACAATTGGCTCACCATGGGTTGATCAGGATCCTCATTGAGGATGCCCCCCCAAAACCTCAGGAACCCTATAACATGGTCAGTCTTCAGAAACTTACCCGTAGAGGATGACATCAAAATCCTCACCTATGATGTTAGTCCTTCTGTCAATGAGGAGGAGGCAAAACAAGAAGAAGAAGATACAGAGCTATATGGGATGAGTTGGGTGAAGAAGAAACTGATACAAAGGAACATGATGAAGCAGAAGAGGAGGATGATGCTAAAACAGAAGAGGAAGAAGGCATTGAAACAAATGAGAAAGAACATCAAGAGGTCATCGAGTGTAGGATGCCAGCTAAATCCTATGCTCCTTACCTCAGAGAACAATGGCTGCAATCTCATATTAAAACACTAGCACAGAGGGGCACCATGCCATTTCAGGACTACAGGCAGCTTGTTGATCTTTCTGATGAAAGTGCACTAGAGAATAGGGCCAAAATGGCTAAGTTTTACTTGCACAACATGGTCCTCACAGACATGAATATTTGGGATCCTAATGCCAAGCTAGGAGATCTACAATTAATGGATTTGGCATCATGGATGAACCATGAGGATTCAAGGGCTGTAGAGATGAAAATAATATTGGCCAGAGAGTAAAATGAACATCTTTTCATTAGAGCTGAACAATCAAATCCCATGGCCCTGATCAGCACCCATAATCTAATTGCAAATGATCCTCAGCTGGCACCTAGATATCTTGCTAGCCAAGAGCAAGCAATTTCGTATTTTGAGGATATCTTTAGGTTACTAAGAGATGATAATATACATGCATGCTAAAGGAGATGGAATACACTGCCACACAGCTTGAAGATCAGAGAATATCACTCCCCCCAAAGGTTGAGAAGGGCACTCAACAGGACACCTATGTATAAGCAATCAATGCAAAGGTTGAGAGGGGCACTCAACAGGACACCTATGTATAAGCAATCAATGCAAAGGTTGAGAGGGGCACTCAACAGGACACCTATGTATAAGAAATCAATGCAAAGGTTGAAATTCAATTGGATATGCCTAAAACTCAGTCCGCCACTAATCCTAGGGATGATAGAAGGGATAAAAGAAGAAGAGGAAAAGAAGTAGTGGGAAGAAGTAGAAAGGAAAGTAGGCTTCTATACCACAACAAAAGCATGGGATGTCAGAGAGGCTACCATAGCCATGAAGGACATGGAAATTGGTCAAGTTGCTCAGAGGATGAGTAACACTTTCAGTAGGGGGGTGACGATGAGCCTCATCATTGGGTAATTATATGGGCCTTAATTGGCCTTAATTCACCACCTAGCTTGGTCAAACCAACTACTCTCACAACTTATTGCATACTTTTGCTTATATTTTGTTTATGAGATGAGTTAGAATTGGATATTTTGCTTTGTGGTCTAATGTGCATTAATGCATAAATAAAGGATAAAAGCAAGGAAAATGCATGAATAAAGGATAAAAGCAAGGAACTGTGGCAAAGACCTTGGTAAAAACTCGAATGGAACAAGGGAGAGTAATTATAGGAGGTAAATCCTCCCCATTTACTACCCCTCCATTCAAATATTCCTCCATCAGCTCGAAGTGCAAACAACCATCACTTTGAGGACTAGAAGACAACTGAGCAAGTGAAAGTGACAAAAACCAATTTATCTTGAGTGGGGAGCTGAGCCTCCCTAAGGGGAAGGAAGTCATTAGAGACTTCATATGTATAAGTAGAGAGGCTTAGGACCTCAGTAGGATTCAAATTCTTATTATAAAACTTTTCTTTATTTCTGAGCTGCAAGACTTGTGACAGTTGGTATGTAATCCATGGTTTTGATAATGAGAATGAGTTCATTTTGAACTAGTATTGAGTTAACTCGGATGGATGAAGCTCTTGGGTTAGGGCCCAACTCGAGCAGCCAAAGCTCCTCTTTATTGTACATGTATGCTAGCATAGATTTATGGTTCAGTTCATTTGCTTAAGTAGCTTCTTGGTTTTCTGTTCATTTTCTTAAGTAGCTGCATTCCCATTACAGTAGTGTAGAGTACATCGGTTGTGCTCTAGTTTACTTCCATTTGTGCTTTTTTTCAATTAGCAAGTTAGCTAGGAGAAGAAGATCACCATAAGGTTGTGCACAGGTGTCTCAGCCTCACCTCCTCCCTCTGGGACCATGACTTGAGGAAGAGACCCTTCAGCAACCCCAAAAACATAGGTTTCTAGTTCTCGCATGAGCTTTGGAGTTTGTTGTTTGATGTAGTTACTTGTTTCATTTCACTGTCGTCTTTTTCCATCACTCTCGGTCCACCCTCACCCTCACTAGTTTTTCTATTGTTTTCATTTGAAACCTCCTTCAGCACATTCTTCATGCATCGTTTCCTCACCGTCGATCCACAACAAACCCGACCAATCACCATTTCATTCATTAGTTTACCCAACAGCCATCGCGCGCGAAGTCTTCCACCTACTTTATGCGCTCTAATCTCCACCGTCGATCTGTCTCTTGATCTAATGACTATTGCGTCACCTCAATACTTTATGCACCCCAATGCCCACCGTCGATCTGTCCATCCTGATCCGACTGTTATCGCGTCACCCACTCGCCATCTAACTTGGCCAATCTCCACCGTCGATCTGTCTAGCCTGATTCGACAGCTATCGCGCAATCTCATGCATATTCTTGCACAATCGTTATCTACCGAGAGGACACGAGAAAAGTGGTTTTCTCGTGTTACGTGTCACACAGTTAGGCTAATCGCTTGAAATTTCAAAATACAACTTATCACTTTTAGGGTGTGCAAGAAACTACTTACCACCTCTGAAAACCCACTCCATCATTTCCGCACATTTTCTTCCTGCGATGCGATCTCTGTCGTTTATCTGCTGATTAATCTTGTTCTTCCATTCATTCAATTAATTCCTCGTGATAATATCTTCGTCGTTCATTTGCTTCATTACCCTGTTCATCCATCCATTCACTTAATTCCTCGCAATATGATCTCCGTCGTTCATATGCTTCATTACCCTGTTCGTTCACCTATTCACTAAATCGCATGTGATAAGATCTCCACCATTCATCTTGTTCGTTAACCCTATTCATCCATCTATTCGCTTAAGCCCCCACAATAAGATCTCCATTGTCCATCTTTTGTTCGTTGATCGATCCAATAGTCCCTATGCACTACTGCGTCCTTACCTCCTCCTTTCACCAATTTCGATGTCTAACTGCACTTCCGCTTGAAAACAGATTTAGTCTAGTTTATTTGTTTGCACCTTTGTATAGTTTGATGCTCTTTACTTCTGCAACTTAGATAACAGCATTAGGTTAGTGATTGATTAAGCAATTCTGCTTAGTATAGTTGTTTAATTGGTTAATTAGGTTATGGTGTGAGTTACCATTACATGTTGTTTTCTTCGTTACTGCAGTAGAGTAGCTCTCTCTTATAATAGATTTGCTCTTCTTCCATCAAAGAATCAAGCTTCTTCTTACCCTATAGAAGTCTGGCTTGGAAACCCTGGGGTCTCTTGCCAGATGAACAGTGACAACAGGCAGGACCTTTACTTTTACTTGTTGCAATACCTAGGCTCATCAAAAGTATCGAAAAAGACTAGACTTACTATCATTCTAATGCAGTGGGTATATCAGGAGGGTTAATTATTTGGTGGAATAGGGATTGCAATGCCTTAGCTTCCTCTCTTCTCCCTTTGGGTATAGTGGTGAAGGTTTTATTCAAGGATTAGGTCAATTTGTTTTCCCCGCTTAATATATATGGTCCCTATGCTGATAGAGAATTATACTGGGAAGGATTGACTAACGCAGGTGTTTTTGCAGATAGTTATTTTATTTTTGGTAGTGACCTAAATTTTACCTTGGGATTGAGGGAATTTTGGTGGTGTCACCCTTGGTTGAATTTTGCTTATCGTTTTTTCTTTGAATTTCTCTCTAGTGATTTCTTGGTGGACATGGAGCGAATAAATCTCCTCCCAACATGGTCCATTGGGAACTCAAAAGGTTCAAAGGTTTCTAAGCAACTAAACCATTTTTTGGTTGCAAATTTTCTAATGGATTTGGGTTGTTATTCAAAATTGTGGTAGGGACTAGAAGAGTTTCGGATAATTAACCTAGTATTATTCAGGTATGGGATAAAGAATTCCATGAGATGATTTTTTTATATTTTTCTTGCTTGGTTAGAGGAGTATCATTTTTGGTATGAGGCATTTGGTGCCATCTTCCTCCTTCTGACTCCACTTTCAACATGAAAGAATTTGCTAATAACTTGGACTTTGTTAAGGGAGCATCCCAAGAATGGGCATTGGACTTCCAAAGGAGAGAAAAAAGGGATGGAGGAATTTGAACAAATATTAGAAAACGTGCCCTAAAGATGGACCGAAGAATGATTTCAAGCAAGCAGTAGGAAAGGCTGAAGCCTCTGGAAGCAGAAATGAATGCTCTCTTATTTGAAGAAGAAGAAATATGGAGATTAAAAAGTTGACCTTTGTGGTTGCATGTTGGGGACAATAACCACTGATTTTTCATAACTACGCAAATGGAAGGTAATATACCAACACCATACAAATTATTAATGGATCCTCAGGGGATCTAAAGGTGTCATTTAGGGACAAAGTTGAGGAAGGAGTGAGATGCTTTCAAAATATTTATTTGGAGCTGCAAGGATGCCCAATTCTAGAGATCTTGCAAATGGTGGCAAAACTTCCTAAAATTGTAAATGAGGAAATTAATGCTCATTTATATGAGGTTGTCACTGAGCAAGAGATATGGGCAGTTCTTTCCTCAATGTAGAGGGGGAAAATCCCTAGCCCTAATGGTTTCTAGTGGAATTTGATTTGGGTTTTTATGAATGGTTAAAGGAAGACCTCTTCAAGGTAGTGTTATAATTCCAAGCCTTAGGTAAAATCCTCGCTTCTTTCAATTCGACCTTCATATTCCTCATTTTGGAGAATAAGGATGGATTGTAGTTAGGGGACTACAAGCCAATTTCCTATTGCAATATAATATAGAAATCAATGTCCAAAGTAATTAGAGTCATAACCAAATTGATTCTCAGTGCATTCATATTGGAAGAATAGTTTGGATTCCTTCACCAACAGAATATTCATGATGTCGTTGTCAATAACTAGGAGGTCTTTCATTCAGTTAAGAAGCCTGATTCAAAAGAAACGATCCTAAAACTGGACTTTTCCAAGGCATATGACATGGTGAGTTGGACTTTCCTTATATTGGTGCTCATTCAACTTGGATTTCATATCAATATTGTTAAATAGATCATGGGATGCATCCAAAGCACTTTATTTGTGATAGTGATTAATGGTTCTCCCTCCCATTTTTTCATTGCTTCTAGGGGTATAAGGCGGGGTTTCCCCCCTTTACATCTCTTTTTCCTCATTATTGTTGACATTTTCAATCGCCTAATGACATAGTCTCAAAGTACCAAGATTTTTGGAGAAGTCAAAATCTCAGACTTTGTGTCTATATGTCATTTGATGTTTGTAGATGACCTGTTGGCTTGTTCCTTAGGTTCCCAATGAAAACTCACATCCTTAAATATTTCTCTATACTTATTCTACAAAGTAATAAGTATGAAAATTAATGGTTTTAAATCTTGTATTATGTTCAATAGATGGTCTGTGGATTTTATGTCACAAGCTCATAAAATATTTCACTTTCCTATCAAAGCATTGGGAGATGGCATTAAATACTTAGGATTCCATTTGAAACCTTACAAATATTGAAAATATAGTCATGGCTCTCTAGGAAAGTTGAAGGGAGAATTTTGGGATGGTCGAATCGTTTCTTATCTGGGGGGGGTCGATTGGTTTTGGTCGAAGTAGTACTAAAAATAATTACAGTATATTGGAGCTTTATTGTAGTTATTCCTAAAGGCATCCTCAATCAGATTTAGAAAATTTGCTTAAGATTCCTTTCGACGGGCTTTGGTGATCGTAAGGGTCTTGTGTCAGTAAAGGGATCTCATATCTTGGCTCCAAAAGAGCTCAAAGGTCAAGGACTTGGAGATTCGTCTTTTGGTCAAGGCTCTAACAAGCATGAATTTATGTTGCCTAATGAAAGGGACATCCTTATGGTTCAAAGTCATGTAGACTAAATATCTCTATGGTATGTTAGTATCCATCTGGTTTAGATTTGTTAATAAGCCTATTATATTATCTATTGTTTAGAAACCCTTGGTTAAGGATTTCCCTTTGATTGGTCATTCGATGACTTAGCAAGTTGGGAATGGTAGAGACATTATAATTTGTTGCATCCATGGTTTTGAGTTGGGAATAATTACAATCTTTCTCTTCCCCTTTGTTCAGGAGTTGAGACAACATAATATCGTGTTACTAGTGGATGTTGTTGCACAAATCCCTCAAGTCAAAGGTAGGGATGGATGGAAAACTACAAGGGATTTGGGGCTTAGTGCTGATTTGGCAGAAGAATGGGACAATTATGAGGCCAGTTTACCTAAGTCGCAGATCCGTCTGAGGGACTATGTAGATGACTCTCTATGTTGGATTAAGAATCCCCATAATTAAGAATTTACAACAAATTTGGGATATAACTAATAGTTTTATGAAAAAATCATTGGATCTAGATATTGGTGGTGGAAGGTGCTATGGAGGATTAAAGCCCCGTTGAAATCAAAATTATGTTTATGGTTGGAGTTCAATATCAAACTCCTAACTTGGGATGAATTGCTAAGATGGGGTTGGCATGGCCCAAATCGACTTGCAATGTCTAAACCATAGGAGAAGACTCATGGGCACCACTTTTTAAATTGTGAGTACATAAAAAATAAAAATAAAAAAATCAAATCTAGTTGGACGAATCCCTCATTAATCGATGTTTTCAAACATGGAGGTAGGATAAATCTATAGCGAATTATGTTGTCTTGCCTTGTATGTTAACATCTAACGTATGGTGGGCTAGGAACCAAAGTATATTTCAAGAGAAATATATTCCTTTGGAACTATATGCAACCAAGATTATGGTGTTGACTAAGGAGTTCAAGTCAGATCCAAAACAACCTTGTCCCAAGAACTTGGTCATTCCTCTTATAGAATTTTAATTTCAATGGGAGTTCTTTGATGGGGCCAGCCAAGGACACTGGCCTAGGGGCAGGGTGGAGTGGTCCTCTATCTTATTCATAATCATTTTATTAAATGTAGATATGTGTCAGCCAAAGGATCAAATAACAATTAAGAGTTTGTAGCCATGTGGGCGTTGTTGAAGCTAGCAAAGGATAAAGGAGTATCTCAATTTAAAGTACTGGGGGACTCAAATTTAGTGGTAGATTGGGCAAATAATAAGGTAGAGGTTAGAATTTTGGGAATGGAATCACTATGAGCTAACATTCGTGAAGAAGCAAATTCTTTTGAGCACATTGTATTGTTGTCACATACTCCATGAACTAAATATGGAGTTTGATACTCTATTCAAAGAAATTGTTGAACTTCTATTTGGCTCTATTAATTATCATGTCACGCTTGATGGGGAGGAGGTTGATTCAATAGGGACCGACCTATCCCTCTAATCAATAATTTTTTTACTCTATTTTGTTAGTTCAAGATGTTTATCTAGTAGGATGTATTTTCAGATTGTGAAGGTCTGTATAGGACTTGATAGAGTCCATGTTATATAGTCAAGTTGGAGTCTTTTTAAGAGGGAAAACTTGGGAAAATTCAGTGTAAACTGCTGATGTATATATTTTTTCTATAGAAATATATACATTTTTTTGGTGTAAAAAAAAAGAAAAATAGTTTAATTTGCATAATAAAAATCACAAATATTGCATCAAAGTTTTCGTGTGTGTTGTTTTGAGTTATTTCATGATTTTTTTTGTAATGCCACCTCCCAAATTTACCCACTTCCATCTGCCTGTCGGGGTATACATGATCTGAGGGATACTATGAAATGACTCAACCTCCTAAGTATAGTTAAGGAAGTGGAATCGACAAACTGAAACCTTATTGACCTTCCTCAGGAGCTATAGGACACCCAAGAGCCTAACCACCACTCCTAGTGCCCAAACCCTGAGTTAGAAGGCTTTTTCAGTGACCTGGGCTCCCACCCGAATGCATGACAAGGCCTCCATGTGGTTGAGAGCCTCCAACTGCATGCATAAGCCTACCAGATAGCAGTTGTGACCTAAATTCTTTAGTTCAGAGGGTGCAGTCCCGGATTCTGAGCCTAAATTCTAGGTCAGCCTCCAGAACACTGCCCAAAACTCAAAGAGACTTACTAGAATGATAAATAACATCAGAAAAAATCCATTCATACAAAAAATTGATCAAAGACTTAACCTAACCATGACATTCATTTCATCAAACATATTAAGAACATGTAATCTACAGGTCATGAATGCATATCTAAACATAGGGGTGTGATGCTTATCTGAGAATCATCAAGAAGGTCTAATTCTATCTCATAATAGCCACAATAACAGTTTTTAGCTCATGCATTCATTAACGAGTCATTAACTAATCAAACATATCAAGAGGCATAACTATAACCTATTATGGAACCATGCTTATAACCAACATATAACTAGAATATTAACCATGATAGAACATCCATCAAATCCACATAATAACAAGTACAAGTACCCATGAAATACAAGAGGAAAATAACTCTTATTAACATATGCAAAAGCCAACCAATTCAGGGACTTCCACATACCACCTGACCATAGATTTTCCTGAGCCAAATCTTTCTTTCATCCAATCACCCATGTGCCATAGTCCAAGCACGAACGTGGGACTCAAGACATAAACAACCAGGGCTTCCTGAAGATTGAACCACCTCCACTCTCACGCTTCCGTGATCCTACCAAAACTGGTCAAGAGATCACATAAGTAAATCGATACATAAATAACTAGGGATTCCCTGAGATTAAACCACCTCCACTCTCAGGCTTTACTGCAATCCTGCCAAAACCGGTCAAGAGATTACTATGCCTAAAACAGGCTTGGATGCCTCGAAATTTCTTCGCCAATACCTTAAGGAATTATCATGTCTCCACCCTCAAGCACTACCATAATCCTGTAAAAAATAGTTAAGGGATTCCTAGGCCCTAAATGGCAAGGTAAGGTTGAATCCACTATCACACCTAGAAAAACCCATGCCAATGACAACAAGAGAACCAAATACACACATGCATGTACCATGCAGTCACAAACCAGCGAGGAAATCACACAAGCAACTTGTTACCTGCAAGTTTTCTTGCTGAAGCTGCTTGATCCAACTTTTCCTCTCTTATATTTTTTTTCCCTTTACCTTCTTGTCCTTCCTTTGCTTTCCTTTTTCTTAATGATAGAGTGATCCAAGAATGCTCTAAGTGTGCAATAGTATGAGAGAGTGAGGGAATAAAAGAGATCTTCGAGCTAAAACTTAAAAAAGGTTAACCAACAAAATATCAACTAACAAAAGATGTGAATTGATCCTCATAATCCTTTATATTATCGAGGCCTCTATTTTATTCAGTTTCCTCTATTTTTCCTTCAATTTTATTCTCATGCAAACATATAACCTTTCATCTCCCCTTTTCTCCTATTTTCCTTTATTTTCACAAATAAAATGCCAATAATGCCTCTTTGCCTTTGTCAATTTCCTTAGCAATAATAAACCGACATGAACACCCACTAGGATGTTTTGCCCAACGTTTAGCTTGGAATATGTGTCTCATGAACTTGGTCTTATTTTACCTTTATTAACTTTATTACATGAACTTTTAACCTGGGGTTGTTACGAACCCCTCCCCCCAAGGGGAACGTCGTCATCGGTGTTCTATGACACTTATGACCAGCAAGGCCACTGAAAACCAAAACATACTGCCCATGGAGCTTTATAACTTAGCTCGATGTAATATTTACAATGAACAACCAATTGAGAAGCAAAACCAACATGAAAACCATGACAACGTGACAACCATACCACTTATTGGAGCTTTATAACACAACTCATTGTGATATTTACAATAAAAACCACACATAAATATGTACATATACCAAAACTCCTTTGCCTCAACAGAAAAGACAATGAAGGATACATAGCCTGCATTTGATCAACCATCTCCCATGTAGCTTCTTCGGGCCCAAAGTTCTTCCATGGCACTTTGACTTGCTTAATTGCTCAGTTCCGGAGCATGAGTTGTTTTCTGCTGCAATATGCACTGAGGTTTCGGCTGGAATTCTCCTTCTAACTTCACCTTCAATATAGGTTGATCAATCACATGATCAACATCCTTCACATATCTTTTAAGAAATGAAACATGGAAAACATCATGGAATTTCATTGTTTGTAGCAGTGCAAGTCTGTAGACCACTGGTCCAGTCTATCAAGGACCTCAAAACGCCTGCAACACCGAGGTGCCAACTTAGCACATGATCCAATCCTCAAGGAGCTCCTCTTGGGTTTGATGCACAAGTACACATGCTCTCCAACCTGAAACTACTTAAATGCCCTATGTTGATCTACATAAATATTTTGTCTATCCTATGTTTCCTTTAGATTCTCCTTCATAACTTGTATTTCATGTTCCATCTCTGCCAACATGTCTAGTTTGATCAATACCATGTTCATTGGATCACTTTAGCTGATAGGAGTATTACAACTCCACCCATAAAGTGCCTCAAACAGACTCACCCTCAGTGACTCGTGATACCCATTATAGTAAGCAAACTCATCCAGTGGAAGATACTCCTCCCACCTCCTATGTTGGTGCATACATACATTCTCAACATGTCCTCCATAATCCTATTGACCCTCTCTGTTTTTCCATATGTTTATGGATGATAAGTTGTAATGAAGGCCAACTTTGTACCCAAACCTACAAATAACTACTTCCAAAACCTAGAAGTGAACTTGGCATCTCTAAATGACACAATCTTCTTAGGAATACCATGCAATCTCATTATCTCCCTCATGAATACTTGTGCTACCTCACTAGTTGAATTAGTAGACTTCACTGGGATGAAGTGAGCTACCTTGGTCAACCTGATAGCCACAACCATGATGGAAACATGATGTCTAGATGTCTTCGGAAAACCTGTAATGAAGTCCAGGGAAATGACCTCCTATTTCCACTTTGGAATCAAAATTGGCTACAATAAACCACCTGGATGCTTGCACTCTACTTTTACTTGTTGACAATCCAAACACATTGCGATGTACTCAGCTACCTCTTTCTTCAAATTCAGCCAGTAGTAGAACTTCTTCACAACTATTAGAGTCTTTTGATATCCTGGGTGACCTGAATACAACTTAACATGAAATTCTCATAGATCGACTTCCTGAGCTCATTGTTGTCCAACACATAGATCATGTCCCTATATCTCACCAAACCATTCGCTGTGAGATGATAATCCACATCCTGATCCCCTGTAACCTGTGCTTAAGCTCCTTGTATCCATCATCCTATTGTCCTACCTGTAAGATATGATCTTCTAAATATGTCCCATATGAACTCATAGTTGTTATGTGGTTTACCTTCACTCTCATGCTAAGAACATCTACAACCTTGTTCTCATTTCCCTTGATGTACCTGATCTCAAAGTCAAACTCACTAAGAATGGCCAACCATCTAGCTTGCCTGGAATTCAAATTAGGTTGGTCAAACAAGTATCTTAGCCCACTATGATCACTCATCAACACAAACCTCCTGATAAGAAGATAATGCCTCCACATATTCAAGGCATGAATGATCGCTGCCAACTCAAGATCACGCATCACATAGTTTTGTTTGTGCTAATTTAGTTTCCTTGACTCATAGCATACCACTCATCCCTCCTGCATCATGACTCCACCAAGTCCCCTCTTGCAAGAATTTGTACACACCGCAAACTCTTTATCTGGATCTACAATCTTTAGAACTGGAGCATTGGTAAGCAACTGCTTCAACTGCTCAAAACTAGTTGCAAATTCCTTTATACATTCCAATTTATTTCCCTTTCTCTGCAATGATGTAATAGGATAGGCAATCCGTGATAATTTCTTAATGAACCTCCTGTAATAACCTACTAACCCCATGAATTAACTAACCTCATCCACATTCCTAAGAGTTTCCCATTCCATGATATCCCTGATATTTTCTGGATCCACTGTTATGCCTTCCTTGGAAACAACATGTCCCAAGTAATGTACCTTTGTCTGAAAGAAACCACACTTACTAATCTTGGCATACAAATGATGCTCTCTTAGAAATCTCAATACTATTGTTAAGTGTTTGACGTGCTCTTCCTCATTATTAGAATACATTAATATGTCATCAATGAATATAATAACAAACTTGTCTAGATAAGGACACGACACACTATTCATCAAACATGAAAGTATTTAGAGAATTAGTCAAACCAAAAGGAACTACAACAAACTCATAATTCCCATACCTGGTCCGAAAAGTAGTCTTGTAGATGGCCTCTTCTTTGATGCGTACCTGATGATATCCTGATCTGAAATCGATCTTCGAGAACACTTTTGATCCCTTCAACTAGTCAAACAAATCATTGATCCTTGGCAAAGGACACCTATTCTTGATGGCCACCTTGTTCAGTTCCCTGTAATCAATACAAAACTTGAGAGTACCATCATTCTTCTTCATAAACAATAATGGTGCACTCCAGAGTGACAAACTTGGCCTAATTTATCCCTTTTCAAGCATTTACCTCAACTGCAAATTCAATTCCACTAGCTCTGGAGTGCTCATCCTGTAAAGTGCCTTTGATGCTTGTGTTGCTCCTAGTACCAACTCAATAGAAAATTCCACTTCCCTATGTGGTGGCAACTCTGAAATGTTTGTTGAAAACACATCTTGAAATTGTTGCAAAACCGAATACCTCTTCAAGACTTCTACATCCTCAACATAATTACCTTTATCACTAGAAACATGCACTGCAAATAATACACACCCTTTCATGTAACTACGCTTTGCCTTAATAATTGTAACCATTCTTACCGATGTAAACTTCTTCTTATCCTGCAATATTCTCTTCTCTCCATCATCATCCAAGCATACAATAAGCTTCTCATAAAAATCTACCTTATTCATGTGAAGGTACAACTAATCCATACCCAAAAGTATATTGTATGATCCCTATGGAAGCACATTCAGATGCGCTGATGTAGGCATACCATTCAGCTCAAATGCAAAAAGCTCTTATCCAATGATGAACTATTTTCTTAGTACCTGTAGCCAACTGCACCAACGAAGACTTTGCGTGCACTTCTCTTCTCAAATCACACTTATCCACCAGGCTAGGAGTACGATAACTATAATTAGATCTAGGGTTAATCAAAATAGAAACAACTTGTTCATAAGGCTTACCTTCCATCTCAATAATGGGTGCCTATTGATCTGCCTGCTTGTAATCAAATGTTGCATATATTGGAGGAGTGCTTTGTCTAACATCCCAAACTATTTGTTCCTCCTAAGCACTGTAGATCTAAGGCCTACCACCCTGTTACAATAGATAATCCTTCTTCAGATGATCCTTTCCATATATCCAACACTGCGGATGTCTCCTACCATCACCTCTATTCTATTGCTCTCCAGGATGAGGTCCATGTCCCTTCTCTACTACATTAAACTTCTTGTAAGGAGTAGCATTCTCTTTCTCACTTTCATCCTAAGGTCTTGTTCACTTCAATGGCCATTTTCCCTTAGTCTTATCACTCCCTTTCCAACCCTTCTTAGACTCAGTCTTATGCTTTGATTCCTCGTAATAGTGCTTCAACTTACCAATGACTTCCTCTAGCGACTGTGGTTCATCATACTCAATCTGATCCTTGAATGCCAATGGAAATCCTCTGATGAATCTTTGAACATTCATATTCTCATCCTTAAGATAAAGCACATACCTCAACAACTATAGGAACTTAGTCATGTACTCCTCATTTGTCATCGATCCCATCTTGAACTCATAAAACTCCTTGGCCTTACTATCATAGTACCTCTCTGAGAAGTACTTATTCCTATAGAGTCTCTTGAATTCATTCCAATTCAACTCCTTTGTCTTGATGTATCTGACACGCTTCACATCTTCCCACCAGATGTTTTCTTTCCCTTTGAGACATAAAATAGCCATCCCGAACTTCATGTTCTCTATGTAATCATGCAACTCAGTTAATTTCTTCATCCCAAACAACCATGCCTCTGCATGTTCTAGTTTCTTCAACTCTCCATCAAATATAGGTGGCTTGGATTTCTTGAACTCATCCGACAAATATCCCCTGTCACTCCTATAAGGATGATAGTGGTGATGACCATGATACCTGTCTGAACCATAACTACAACAGAAGCCATATCCATTGACTCTCATGTTAGGTGTATCCAAGAACTTACCATGTCTAGTCGTGTCATCCATGTCCGACTTGTACCCACCATGCTACTTGTTACCATATGCCCCATTAGTCTTGTCCTCCTATCCATAACTAATATGTGGTTGTCCCTATCATTGCAAGTCTGACAAACTCTAAAGAATAACTGCATTGACCTCTCCTTGTTTCTCCTATGCCCTGAAAAGTCTTTCCTATGACTAATAATCCTATCATTAGTTTATTTGTGTTAGGAAACCAACTCACAAAAAGATAGAAAAGATAGATCAATGCCTTAGAATTCATCCTCTTCGAGGGGGCAACCTCCTTTACATTACACAAATGAACAATTCTTAGATGATACAAATGACACAACCTCCTTTCTATATATAGGAATCTAAGGGGTCATCTATTAATCGCAAATAACAATTAATGTAAGGGCACATATAACAATAGCATGGGCTTACTATGGGGCCAATAGTAACAATATGGGAATTACATGGGATACAACAATATAATAAGGGGGTTGTACTAATAACAATAAGGGGTTACACTAGTAGTATAGGGGCCTAACACTTTGCAACTTCTTATTTATGCCTTTAGACTTCTCAAAGTGTTTGTTATGTTAGGAGAGTACCCATCTCTTAATTGCTCATCCGATCTCTAAGGAGAGTCTCATGAACCGTAATCCACCATTTTTCTAATCACCTCCGATCCACTTCTTCCTACAAATATACCATGTTAGATAAACCAAATACAAACATAATCAACATACCTCAGTGAAGTTCAGGGGAGGCTATCTCGTCTGCAAAATCAGTCCAGATTAGCATAATACATGTATATATACATAATTATATCAATATATTGACATCATGCATGATAACACTAACCACATACATTGACCTTATGCACGACAATCATAACCATGATATTGATGCATAACGACCACACAGACACTGACATGCATGCATGACAAACACATTCTGCCCATCCTGTCCAAGTATTTGAACCATGCTTTGATACCACCCTGTAACATCTCCTCCCACATTTACCCACTTTCACCGGCCTATCAGGGTAAACATGAGATGAGGGCTACTATGACATGAATCAACCTCTTAAGTACAATTAAGGAAGTGGAATTGACGAACTGAAACCTTACTGACCTTCCACAGGAGTAACTGGACACCCAAGGGTCAAATAACCACTCCCAGTGCCCAAACCCTGAGATGGAATGCTTTTTAAATGACCTTGACTCCCAACTGCATGCATTACAAGGCCTCCATGTAGTTGAGGGCCTCCAAATGCATACATAGCCCTACAAGGTTGCAATTGTGATCTAAATTCTTTAGTTCAAAGGGTGCGGTCTTGGATTCTGAACCTAAATTCTAGGCCAGCCTCTTGACCACTGCCCAGAACCCAGTGAGACTTTCCAAAATGATAAATAACATCAGGAAAAATCCATTCATACAAAACTTGATCAAATACTTGACCTAACTAGGCCTAACCATGACAGTCATTTCGTTAAACATATTGAGAACATGTAATATACAGGTCATGAATGCATATATGAGCATGGGGGTATGATACTTATATGAGAAACATAAAGAAGGTCTAATGCCCTCTCATAATAGTTGCAATAACATTTGTTAGCTCATGCATTCATTAACCAGTCATCAACTAATCAAACATATCAAGAGCCATAACTAGAACCTGCTATGGAACCGTGCTTATAACTAGAATAATAACCATGATAGAACAACCATCAAATCCACATAATAACAAGTACAATTACTCATGAAATACAAGAGGAAAATAGCTCTTATTAACATATGCAAAAGACAGCCAATTCAGGGACTTCCACATACCACCCAACCATAGATTGAGTTAAACCAAATCTTTCTTTCAACCAATCATCCTTGTCCCATATTCCAAGCATGATTGTGGTACTCAAGACATAAACAACTAGGGCTTCCCAAAGATTAAACCACCTCCACCCTCATGCTCTCGTGATCTCACTAAAACTAGTCAAGAGATCACATAAGCAAACTAATACATAAACAACCAATGCTTCCCAGAGATTAAACCACCTCCACCCTCAGGCTTTACCACAATCCTGCCAAAACCAGTCAAGGGATTACTAGGCCCAAAACAAGCTTGGATACCTCAAAATTTCTTCACCAGTACCTTGAGGAATTTACTTGTCTCCACCCTCAGGCTTTACCACAATCTGACAAAACCGGTCAAGGGATTCCCAGGCCCTATGGGAATTTTCCTAAGACTACCTCACCTAGTTCCAAAACCATCCGACAATCCAAAGCTCAACCAAATAAAAGAACCCCATCGCCATGACTATCCAAAAATGGAAAGGAAAGGTTGAATCCACTGTCACACCTGGAAAATCCCACGCCAATGACAACAAGAGAACCAAATACACACAAGCATGTACCATGAATTTACTAACCAGCTAGGAAATCACACATGCAACCTGTTACCTATAAGTTTTCTTGTTGGAGCTACTTGATCCAACTTTTCATTGTTTGTCCTTTACTTTCCTTTGCCTTCTTGTCTTTCCTTTGCTTTGCTTTTTCCCAATGCTAGAATACTCCAATAATGCTCTATGCGTGCAAGAGTACGAGAGAGTGAGAGAATAAAAGAGAGCTCCAAGCTAAAACTAACAAAAGGTTAACCAACAAAATCTCAACTGACAAAAGCTGTGAACTGATCCTTAGGAGCCTTTGTATTATTGAGGTCTCTATTTTCTTCAATTTCCTCTATTTTTCCTTCAATTTTCCTCTCATGCAAACCTGTGACCTTTCATATCCCCTTTTAACCTATTTTCCTTTATTTTCATAAGTAAAACGCCAAATAATGCCTCTTTGCCGATTTCCTTAGCCATAATAAACCAAAATCAACATCCACTAGGATTTTTTTCCCAACATCAACTTGGAATACGTGTCCCAAGACCTTGGTCTTATTTTGCCTTTATTAACTTTATTACATGAACTTTTAACCACAGTTGTTACGTTTTTGCAAAAAAACCTTACATACACACATATATTACATCAAATTTTTAGATGAAATTTCACTTTGTCATTTTTTGAGAAATCAATTTCAAATGAAAAAATATTCTTGTCAGGGTTTGGTTAGAAATTAGGTAAGAAATAATCTCAGTGTAATAGTTATCACAAAAACTTATTTTAAACCTGTATTTTTGAATATTAAGAACACAATCACAATTTTGATGAGTATAATCCTCCCACTTCTCACAGCCATTGTGTGCTTGTATAAAGCCTTGAAAACAAATTGTCAATTATAAAATGAAGTCAATCATTACATTATTTCATTGAATTTGGCAATTTTCATAATTTACCCTCAAACTTCATGATATAACGAACAAATGGATATGTGTTTCGACACTCAACACAAGGGAATGGATGGAAGACCATCGTAACATTCAAACCACTAAACGGGGGATCACAATAGAGATGAGTTGCCACTCAATTTTAGAAATAAATCAAGAAATCTTGGGGGAGGAAAGAGAGGATAAAAAAGAGTGAGACATCTCGGGTTAAAAGAGGATTTTAGATCTTTAATACGTTGACATATGGTTATGGATTATCAAGGTAGTTTGCTTAGTTTTTACATCGGGTTGCACCAAGAAACAAATTAAGGCTAATTGACAATTCGGGTTTCACTTACCAAAATTTCCTTTTGTAAGTTATAAAATCTAATGCTAGAAAAGCCAAAAAGATGCACGTAATGAACTCACTAGTAACTTGTTACCATAGGATTTGACACTACTTGGGTTGAAGAATATAGTTGTGATAAGTCTCCAATAATGATCCACATGTTGGATGATTTAATGCATACAACTCTACTTTAATGCAAGGTAAGACTTGAAGCTAATATTTGTTATCAATTATAATATATAAATACAAATGGCACTGAATCTACCACCAAAAAAGATATATCAATAATAATAGAGAGAGACCCAAGTTTCCTTAGAGGGAATGATACCTCCCTTGCCATAGCTATGATGGAACCTCCCTGAAGGTTGGAGGGTTGAATCATTCGAGGTATGAATGGAATTACAATAATGAATTTTCTTATAGATGAATTAATAATCCCTGGAGTTTGGAGTTGAGATAATCACAAGAGGTCCATGTAGAGGTGATGGAGATGATAAGTTCAAGCAAGAGATGGAGAAGGTGGAAGAGAGTTAAATCAAGGCACGTCACTAATCTAAGTGTGTATTTGTGAAAAAAGGTTTCAAATATGGATGGATAAAAAACAATCCAAGGGGCATTATAGAGAGGAATTGAAGGGTGTAAAAAGGCAAGGTAATGACAAGAAGAAAAAATGCACACTAGGTTATCTTTTGGAGGGTACAAATCATGTAAAAAAAACTTCTGCAATTTAACTTTATATTGCAGGTTTTATAAGCCTATGTTATAGGTTGTTAAGCCCAAAATACCTCTTTGTCACACATGTCATAAAACATAGACATAATACCTTGGAACCTATGATATACTCTCCATTAAGAGATTGAGAAGGTTCAAGGAGTTTTGACTCATTTTACCCCATTAAGGTCAACCTAGAATGGATTTGGGTTGTTGTGTATCTAGGGAGGCATCCCAAGTGGTTGACCCATTTGCGGGCTTGCACCCCCAACTAAACCCATAAGGTTAAAATACTCCAAACAAGTGAACCAAGAGTTAAATGGAACTAGATTGATTACTGAGGGCTAGAGACCACAAGACATAAGACAACCACAAGTCCTTCGAAAGTGCTAGACACCACTAAGAGTTCATACATCTAGGTTGACTTGGGGGAACTTGAGGTAGACGGTTCACCACAAAAAGCCAATTTTATAGAGATATCATACCATCATTAGGAAAGTCACTCATAGACACAACAAAAATGGGTGTCACACCCTAACCTTCTTGACTGGTAGATGTATATGAGTCAAAAGTGTGAAATCCATATGTTATAGCTAAATTAAACAACAACCACATTTTCAAAATAATATTACAAATTAGATAAGGGAGGGTAGATTAGTTGCCCATTCTTTAAAGAATCACAATGCTTATCCCTAAACATGGGGTTGACTAGTACATCGTGAAAAGATGATGCCCAACGATCTTTTCAATGTGACATAAAATTATGGTCCAAGGCTTGTTATAGAATCAACATTGATACACTATCAAAGTTGGGTAATCAAATTTTACTAAAGGAAGTATTTTAGCCAATAATAGATAGTTTCCTTGAAAGGGTTGGGAGAACTTAACAGTGTAAATAATAGTTAAAAATAAGGTTAAAAATGTTTAAATTGTTGTGGACATTTCACTTGATTCTAGATTTTAGAGCGGTTTTTAAATAAAATGCAATTAGCTTTACTACAACATATTAAGTATGAATACTTAAACATGTATATTTTCACTCTGAGAAAAAACTGAAAAAGTATAAACGAGTTGTATTAATGTAAAGAGCACACCATAGACATCAAGGTATACCATGGAAATAAAGGTGAAACTCCAACAAGAAATAAAATTGTGCCCTTTTTATTTATAATGCAAGCATTAGAAAGAAATATCAACTCATGTTTAACGAATAAACACCATGGTTTATGATATGTTGCTACAAGGAACTCTTCTTCCTGTCCCTTACTTTAAAATGTCACTTCTACAAACTGTTCATTTATTGAACAAAAGTCATTATAATAAGAATGGAACCCTCTTCTCCCTTCAGGACTCGATGTTCAGCAACTCTTGATAGTTGTTGTTAGGGTTAGGGTCTTTGCATTCTTAGACTCCTATTTGGGGTTAGAGTTTTGGACCCTTCAGAATTTTCTTGAAATAACACGTGACTAGCTCCACGTGTATGTGTAATGGGAGTTGATATAACATCCACTTGGTATTGTGGTGGTCAAAGCACATGTCAACTTCTTCATGTCATAAAATTTTCATACATACTTTATTTTTGTTCGACGATAATTCATTTCGAAGCTCTCATCATTTACTACACCCAAAGACAATTTGTTGTATAAATAATACATGTTTTACTCAAAAGTGTCATTTTTAGGCCTCAAACATTCAATTTTTTATTTTGGCCTTACTTAATGGGTTTCAAAATCAATCTTGAAAATAACCCATATATGTCCATGACTCATATTCTTCACCCCAAAAAATGCTAAGAAGGAGTATGTCATAGTGTTCCATTTCAAATAACATAAGAATGGTGTTTATGACACGATCAATGAGATTTGGGCCATGAGAGATCACCCTAAAGAAGAAATTAGAGAATAGTTGGCTAGTTAAGATTAAGAAGTAAAAAATATTTCTCTTTAGACATTGGTCATTTGCTTATGGTTAATATTAGTTAAGGGTTTTTTAAGGAGATGGAGAATTAACCTTTTTACTTTATTAAATAAACTAAGAAGATAAACCAAATATTTACTTAGATTAATAACCTTGATTAACTATTTATTTATAAGGAAATGAAGCGTTAATAATTAAATTGCCAAACCTTTATTTAACACAATCAACCCTCTACATATGTTTATTAACCCTTATTTACAAAAAGAGTTAACATTCCATATAGACTTTGAAAGGTTGTCAATAACCTTTGCAATTAGAAACACCCACCCAATAATGAAAAGTCATAATCTACCTGTTATAGGTTTTGGAGCTTTTATGGGCATATTTTCCAATCGAATTTGCTTAGAATTTGATAGGAATTTGTTAGAATCACAAGTTTGAGTTTTGAACACGCCACAGTCCTAATGCCCCAAAGGTTTTTCAATGTGCTAAATCCATATATATAGTCAAAAACATATTTGAAATAACAAAATATTAGGATTTTACCAAAAAATATTTCGTTGCATTTTAACCAAACACTCCAAACCATAGAATAGATATACAATGCGTGATAAAAAATATGATATATAAATGTATCTAAATCTTAAGAAAATATATATTCAATTTAACTTAAAAGGTTTCTTTTCTTTTTCTTTTGACCCACGAGGATTTGACCTTTAAATCTCATGGTTTACATAATACTTTATAACAAGGTGATCACCAATTGAGTTGTCCCTTGTGGGTTCTTAACTTAAAAAATACTATTATTATAAAAAAAAAATCTCTCCAAGTAGATCTATCCAAAGGGATCACTTTCCATTAGCTTATTAACAAAGCCTAATCCTAAGAGCATCAAGGAGAATTGATATGCGACCTCCCATTAGCGATTCCATGTATTTATTTAATTTTAGATGGTGAACATTTACACCAATGCTACTTTATTTTACATCCACATGGTATCACACGATGATGAGGTAAAGTGCATGCATTCAATTATATGGATGGAGGAATCAAAATACCAACAAATTATGGAGAAATCGCTGAATTTTTAAAACTTGCAATTTTTTTCCCTTTATTATGAAGGTTAATTTCACACTTAATTTATCACATCATTTTTATACCTATTGAAAGCATGTTATATTATTTTTGTTTTTAAGTAAAAATTGTTTGATTTTCAATTAGTTTTGAAATTTCTAAATAGATTTTATAAATTTCATTAAAATTTTGAAAAAAAAAAATATTAAACTAAATATTTTGAAAAAAAAAAATGAAATTGTTTGAATTTGAATTCTATTTTTTGATTGAATCATTTAACATGAAATGACTAATTTCCTAGTGTTTAAAATTGAATTGTATAAAAAAAAAAAAAAAAAAAAAAAAAAAAAACATTCTATTAAAGCATATACCTATCAAATTTAAATATTTTATGAAAATAAATTGTAATTTGATGAGTACCAACCAACTATGATAACATTTAACCAAAAAAAACACTTATCAAATCTAATTATTTGTACTTAATATTATTTTTACACTTCACTTTTTTAATATTTATTTTTACTATATAATTTTAATTAATAAAAATGTACAAGGCAATAATATAAGTCCATTCTATATTATATTATATATATATTTTTTAATTATTATTATAATTAAGATAATTTTGATACACTTCCTAAATCATTTATCTTTTTATATTAAAATATATACTATACAAATTTATGATGATGATGATGATAATGGTTAACGTCCACTAAGACCAAACTTTGGTCTGTCGGACCTAAAGATACGAATTATTTAGTTTGATTTAAGATTTTATTCCTATGCTCAAAAAGCTTGGAGAGAAGCCTCCCGAGATCACTATAATTTTGACAACGTAAAAGGCTAGGAAGGTCAGTGTTGCAACAAAGATTTTGAAACTGAGATCTAATGTGGTTGTACGCGGGGCACTCTGAGAGGAAGTGATTTTCATCCTTAATGTTCGTATTCTCACAGAGATGGAAGAACCTTTCCATCCATGGTGTTTTAGGAACTGCCCAATGACACGTTTCACTATGGAGTTCATGAGAGTTCGTTCTTATCTTGGCTATATTAATTTTCTTCTTTAAGCTAGTTAAAACAGAGAGATCCTTTTGGTCTTCTAGGGTGGGGTTGATGATCTCCTTATAATATCTTAATTTTCTTTTAGCTGCTAAATCTTTCTCACGCCACATTTTTTCTTTGAACTTAGAAGCAACAATATTTTTAATGTTATTAGTGTTTTGCAATGCAACATTCTCGTCGATCTCCCAATGGTTTAACCAGGCCCTGGTGTCTTTATACCAACCTTGTTTGAGCCTTAGGTGGTTTTGGTTGGAATTTAAAACTAGTTTAGGAAGTCTATGGTCTCCTATGTTATTGAGTCTGTGCTTGTACAAAAAAAGCCTAGTCATAGCTAGGCTCTCGATAGGGGAAAGACCCACTTCTATAAGGAGAATAGGATAGGGTGTGTTGCTTTTAATTTTTAGGTTATACGTTATAAAACACTTCTGGATTTGCTCAATCTTTCTCCAGGATTCTCTAGAGATGCTACTACGCCAAACCTCACATCCATATAAGATAACCGAAGTGACTAAAGTTTCAAAGAGGAACTTCTTTCTATCCCACATTACGAGGTTTGATGTTTTACAATTATTTTCAAGACCAAAATAAGCTTTCCATCCCCCATTAATCCTTTTCTCAATGTTATAGTTCCAGTTGAGCTTGTGATGAATATCAATTCCTAGGTACTTGTAGGAAGACACTTCCTCCAAGTTACTATTGTCATATATAAAATTAGCGTAAGTGTCCTTCTTGGATTTGAAAATCATAACTTTTGTTTTGTCAGTGTTAACAATCATACCCATGGTAGAGCAGAAATCCTTAAGAAGTATAAGTTGCTTATCAAGATCAGATGGGCACCTTGCGAGAAGAACAATATCGTTAGCGTAGAGAAGGAGGATGATGACTATCCTAGCTAAGATCGTGCCAGCACATATTGCTTCCTCTAAACAACCTTCTAGCTTGTCAATGTAAATGCCAAATAGGGTAGGAGAGAGGGGGAAAACTTGTTTAACTCCGATATTACACTTAATATCTTTCAACCACCCCTCATTGCTCTTTAACTTGGCAATTACATTCTCGTATAACCTTATAGCGGCAACTCTCAACTCAAAAGGAACCTTTAGCTCTTCTAATTTGTTCCAAAGGTTGTTTCTAGGAACTGTATCGAATGCCTTTCTAAAGTCCACAAAGAAACAAAAGAGATTGGATTTATCATTGCGACATTCCTCCACAATGATCCTAAGCATAACGAGGTGGTCTGTTGTTGAGTGCTTCTTTCTAAAACCCACTTGGCCTTTAGCCTGCTTACCTTCACTTTCAAGCCATATGCTCAACTTCCTTTCCAAAATAATACCATATAACTTGGCTAGGAGAGGGCTGATCATAATTGTTCGATAATTAGAGGGGTTATTTGTATCCCCACTTTTAAAAATAGGGATAACGAGGCTTTGAGTCCATGGTTTAGGGAACCCTTGCTTGACTGCTTGATTGAAAATCTTGTGAATGTTGGGGATGAGGACATGACCTCCAATTTTTAAGATTTTCGCTTGGTAACCTTCAATGTCCTTAGCTTTCCCATTAGCCAAGCGATTAACCCCAAAATCAATGTCTTCCAATGAGAAAACTTCTTTCGTTGTGAGCAGGGTTTCAAATTTATACATGACATTTGGAGATTCGTAAAGCTTTTTAAGATAGGAATTATAGTCGTGTAAAGCAAATTTATTATTATCTTTAGTTTTCCTAGTTAGAATCCGCGTCCATAATTTCTTAGGAGCTACCTTAGAGAGGTGTAAGAGATTCTCTTCTCTTTTTATGAATATGCTTCCTATTTTCCTTTTAGTTAGGGCTTTGTATATTTTTGTCTTGCCAATTTTAAGAGATTCATCAACAACTTCCTTAATTGCTCTCCTCGCACTTTTACAATCTTTGTCATACCATGGGTTGGTTTTTCTATTTCTTTTATTACTTGAAACTTCAATTGAGAACTTGTTAATAAAATATGAGAGGGTTGTAGTAAAATTATGATAAAGATCTTCTATGTTGTCTATACTAGATAAAGGGAGCAAATCAGTTTTTAATTCATTTAGAAAGAGATCTTTTTTTAATTTCTATCAAAGATTAACTTCTTTTGGCTATAAGGATTATCTTCTATGGGATCTCTATGCATGACAAAATTGAGAGTTATAAGTAAAGGCCTATGGTCTGAGTCAGGCTCGTGGTCGTTTAAAATGTCAAAATTTGTTATTTCATTGTATAGAGGGAGATCGAAGATAACATAGTCTACCAAGCTGCTACCAAGCCCATGGATGCAGGTCATTTGGCTAGAATTGGGCCACTTCTTTAGACCGTTGCGGATTATGAGATCCTGAGCACTACAGAGCTTGACTAGCTTAGACCCAAACAAATTCTCCTCGAGGTCTTCAGAGCTCCTTTTGTACCGGCTAGCCAGAGGAAGGTCTTTGTCTAACCAAAGAGGATTAGGGTTGGCATGATTGCTTAGAAGAATAGCTTGGTTGGTTGAAGTTCGAGCATTAAAGTCACCCACTAAAAGGATATTTCCTTCATTCCTTAGGCTAGAAATATCATTCTCTAAACCATTGTAAGGACTATTTTTATCTAGATTCTTTTTCTTATAGAAGTTAGAATTGATGGGGGGGGGGATAACAGATTGCTGTGTAGGTCTTTTTATCATAAATGTCAGTAATTTCTATCCAACTATATTGGTTGTAAGGGTCGTTTTTATAAATCCTAGCATGGGGAGAGATGTTCTTCTTAATGTAACAAGTTATACCCCCAATGTCTCTATGGGAGGATCGCTTATTCTAGGTAGACCATAATGTAAAGCCATCTATGTTAGGGACCTTAGATTCTTCGTGCTCCCAAGTTTCAACAAGCAAAATAATATCAAAATCTTTCGAGATCCAACTTAGCTTGGAGCCTTTGTTCCATGGAAAGCCCCGACAGTTCCAAGAAAGAATCTGGAGCATGTTGAATTGCTATTTATTATTATCTTTTTGGTTTCTATCTTGAATAACGACTTTTCTATTTCTCATTATTGCACATTTTCCTTCCTTCCTAGCTTCCTTTACCTTTTGAACCTCATTTTTCAATTATGCTTGATCTTCTGGAATGAGATCTTCATTTATAAATATTCCCTTTCCTTTTAGACTTGAGATTTTACTAAGTATGTCATACTTATGGTCAGTAGAGCTCACTTTTATTTTAATCAGTGTTCCTTTATTCTCAGTTAGTTTCCCCAACCTTGTTGCTTTTGTGAGACACGTTGTTTTAATTTGTAATATGTTATGTAATTCTGTCTGGGTTATGGCCAAAGTATCCTCGTCTACCTCCTCTTTCAAACCGAAGATTATAAGGTTCAAGGCCATTTTGTTATGCTCATGGTCTAATTCTATCAAATTTTTCATTTCATCTTTAATTGGTTTGTTATCTAATTTACTGCCACACTATTTAGGGTGAGGCAACTATTAACTTTTTCTTCTAGCTCTTTAATCATGTCCTTCATTTTAAAACTCTCTAAAGTATCAACATCTACTTTTTGGGATGTTTGGTTCATATCTTGGTTTTGTTTTTCTATAACCTACAACCTAGTCTCCATTGCCTCCATCTTCTTCTCCAATAGTTCTATTTTATTTTTTGTTTGTTTTGGATCTTGTCTTCAAGAGATATGAATTTATTTTCTAGCATAACTGCTAACTTTGTTTGTAGCTTGACTTCTCTTTCTTCTCTACGTTTCTCTAAAGACTTGATATACTCATAAAAATTCTATAAAAAAATTATCATAATATTCGACTTAATTAAACATTAAAATATCCTTTTCTAATGAATAAATTAAATTTATTATTATTTTTTTCCTATTTATTAACTTAAATGATCTGACAATTCTCACTTAAAATTTAAATAACGTTGACAAGACAATTTTAAAATTTAAATAACATTGACCGCACAATTGCCAAAAGGTCACTGGTTATGAAAACCAAAATAAAAATAAAAATTTACACCACAATTCAATAAGTATGCTTACTTTGTTTTTAATATATATATTTTTTGTATTTTCTTCTATCATTAATCATTAGAAAAGTAAGCAGTGTTATTTTCCATATCAAAATTGGTTTATACTTTTTATTTAGTTAATGTAGGATAAAATTAATAAAAAATGAAAAAGAATATTTTAACAAAAGGTATAATAAATAAAAGGGTTTGGAGTATGTTTTAAAATTATTTTTGTTTGGCTAAGAGTTTGTATTCCTCAGACATAAGGAAACAGGTTAATGACCCAAGGCCAAGAGGCATCTGGCAGGAGTGAAAGCCCGCCCACTTACGAACCACCAACAGGTTATTCTAGGTGACGTGGTTTTCCTTGAATAATGATAATGAGTGAGCCTGCATTCGCGGTTAGTAGCTAGAAATGGTTGTCCTCACTGCTAGTTTGACAACTTAGTTATGGTAGGTTTTCTCACCGTGTAAAAAATAACAACATATTTTTTAGTTACAATATTTTTTTTGTTTGTAAGCTTGGCAATACATTTTTCATTACTTTTCTTCAAAAATAGGTTACATACAAGTATAAATCGTTAGGTGGCCTCAACCTGCCCGATGGGAAACCATATTTGTTGGTCACCTAACTGCATTGTATGCCAACCAAAATTGAAAGAGTTTGATATTGTAAAAAAAAACTATATAAGTGTGAATGCCATGATTCCTACCATAAGCTAAATATCTAAAGTCTGTAACTATAAAATGTAAACACTGCATATGGAAAAATGTAAATCAAAATTAAAACCTCTAAACCACTATTCTTCTAAAGAATCTACTAGGGCCGAATCCTTCACATTGGAACCAGGAAGTTCCCACTGGGGGATGCAAGGAATATGGCTCTCAATATGGCTGAGTCTACCATTCTGTTGTTGCAGTTGAAATTGAATCTGCTGTAGGTCTTTTTTAATTTCCGCATGCCCATATTCAGTCTGAATACATTCACCTGGAGTAACAACTAAGGCTTTGGCCATTAAATTCTCCATGATCTAATAAAGATAAACAATTTGTTTGTATTGAGTAGATCTACCACGTGAATGGCCTGGGTTTGGGGCTAGATCTTGCCAATCACCCAAATCTACATCCGATTTTGCTGCATGTTGATTCAACTATGCCTCCCATCCTAAAATTAGTTGATGGACTTGCTCAAGGGTACTTATTTCAAAACTTGGGCTGCATCATGAATAAGGCTGGAGGTGGTGCGACGACCATAGTTTCTTGAGGGTCGATGCTCGGGCTGATTGACCCTGTGTTGTTGTCCATTTCTCCTACCGTAGCCACGACCTCCTCTAGTCGACGAGCCAAAGGCAGACGAAGGGTGAGCCATAGTTTGAATAATCACACAAATGGACAACTGACTGCTACGAAAGTTAAACTCACAACTAAGCGTAGCAAAGTCCAATGCATAGGTGGTGCCCAACTTAATTATCCGCAACGATTTCCACATGTCACTACCTGTATGAGTTTGTAGGCAAACAAACAACAAGCTATAAGACCAGGTATTACCAATCCACTAAACAAGATTATAGCGAGGAAAGTAGCAGATAGAGTATACAAAAATCATCCCAGTCACCTCAGAGCAACAATAACCAAAATAATTAGACATAGAAGGGAGGCCTGTAGTCACGTTCTAGAACATATACAATAAAACCCTCAAACTAATGACATGAACACTGCCCCAAGCAGTCCTATATAGAATTCTGTTGTGATTCCATACCAATGTCTATGTATACATGCCCATACACAGAAGTAGGATACCTAAATAAATAGAAACAACACACGGGTCCACAGACAATTCACCAGATAGAACCAAGATTTCCTTCCTCCTTTCATGGGTGGAAGCCTCATTGAGGTCGTAATTCATGGATATGCTCCGCAAATGAAGACACAGAGACAAAGACCAGACAAGAGCACTAAGAAGAGAGGAAATTGCCATAAGAGATACTCGCAAGAGACGACTGCTGAGGGAGCCAATACGTTTGGATGTAGGTGGCAAGTTGTGGAGACCTCTGCTACCTGCCTTCTTCTTCCGCCCATAGCTCTAATCTTCTAGGTCTCTCTACCTTGCTGGGAGCCAAAATGCCACAACTGAACCATACTGTTCAAGTTTTTCGAAAACTTCACACCTCACCACCTTTTCTTTCATATTTACTATGCTTCATGTCTACTGCTACCCTTACCTCCCCACCGCGCATGTGAGAAGTACGGGGACACCACTCTTCAATATCACACTTCTTCATAAGTCGGTCGGTCATTGTGCCTTCTAACTGGATCGTACCCCAATCGAGGGAAGTTACAATATTAATTTAAATTAACATATTTGCATAAATTATTTAGATTTTTTTAAAAATATAATTGGAAGTGTTTACCGAGGCAGAGGAATTGCCCGGACGATCAAAAGTGGCTAAAATTTGGGCAAAAAAATTTCAAAAAATCATGCACTAACAATGTTTGAATCATGTTTTTGATGGTGGAAATGGATTTAGCACCATCAAAAACCTCTGGGGCACCCAAAACCTTGAAGCTTGACAACTCTAACTTGGATTTACAAAAATCCCTGTCGGATTTTATCAAAATTTTGCTGAAATTTCCATGATTTTCAAGGTAAAAAAACAATCTCGTACTGCAATATAATTTATTTAGACAATATTTAATTTATTTATTTTTTATATAAAAATATTAATATTAAATTTTCAAATTTTATATATTTATAATTTTTAATATAATTTTTACACAATAATAAATTATTTAAAAAAATAAATATGATATTATATGTAAGGCTATTCCAAAATGAGCTATATACTATATTTTATATATTGAGCTAATATAGTATATTTTTATATATGGTTTTGAAAATGTTTAATTCTATAAACATTTTAAATTAATCTAAAGTAACTATTAATTACATGGTTTTGAAAATTTTAACTCATTTAAATTAATGTAAAGTATTTATCAACCACTTTTTACATTAAAACAAAAAAAATCTATGTACTAAGCAGTTACACTTGTTTTTAAAGGAGCATAATCATTTCGCTAGACAAATTTTACTTGCATAGCAATGTGGGAGTAATGGCGTTAATAAAAATGAAAATGGGGGACATTCATATGCGAACTGAAAGTGTGGATTTAGGGGATGAAAAGATGAGAGCTGTATACGATCGATGGAATTTTGCTACTTGAAACACTAACCAACGCATCGGCGCTATTTAGGGGTAGCATTATTCGAAGTGGGGAGCAGGAGTATCAGGTGACATGGGGGAAGAAATGTATGGAAAACATGAGAAGAAAAAAGAGGGAGAGCTGTATGCTCTCCTACACATATCGCCTCAAGCTTCAGATGAAGAAATCAGAAAAGCGTATCGACAGTGGGCACAGATTTATCATCCAGACAAGTATCAGAGTCTCCAGGTATACACGAGAATTTCGTTCCCCAACTCCCTCCTCACCTCTTTTCGTTTCTCATGATAAAAACGCGTGTTTTTTTCACACCTATGAGTAAATTCCACAATGCCGACCAGTTCGACACAAAGTCTTTTCAGTGTTCTTTAGGTATTCGAGTCTGAGTTATAGCTAATGCTGTTAACCTTATTTTTGCATTTTGACCTTTATCTGTACTGCAACTGTCTCTTACTGTTATACGCTAAAATTATGGGGACCCAAGCGAAATTAGTAACATTAGGTAGCATCCTGACTACAGAATGACATGGCATGTCACAAGCGTTCTTTTGCATTCAACTATTTGCCTTCTCATCGATCAATGATTAAGCTAAGCTAAGTTAACCTGTCAACACTTTGGTATGTACAACCCTATCTCTGGGCAGTTTCTGCATGCCTGTTATTTTTCTTGGAATGTCATCTTGTCATCTTTGGTCAGTTGGTCTAATCTTTGCCCATCATTTTCACATAAAGAGCTGGAGCAAACAAAGTGATTCCTGCCATGGTTGACATCTCCTCGGCATCAATTACAATACTCACCTCTAGGTTCAATGTATCTCAATATGTGCTTAATACTTATACGGATTATATGGGTTTGAAACTTGTTGGTTTTGCTGCATTGAGTTTTATGTTTACCCCGCAGTTAGAAAATAAGCGTTCTTATATGACGAATAAAGTTGAGAAGTTTAAAATTTGGTATCCTTTTTAAATGGGTGCCTAGACACAAAGTGGACTGTAATACTTAAACCTGTCCCATTCTATCGAGACTATAATTTTTTAATTTTATTTTTTATTTAATTTTTAAATAGTAAAAATCCGGCCGTAAACCCATTTTTTGGCCCTAGCACTATAAAATTTCTCACAAGCAGAGACCAAACTGAAGACAGAGCTGCTCAGAGAAAGAGGTTTCTTTGAGCCTGCTCGAGCTCTGCCATATTTCTTTTCAACTGAAAAGCAGACAGCCAACCTCTGCAACTCTTGCATTATTAATGTCCATCAAATTATTGGCTGCCTTATTATTTGATGTATGTTTTGAATATGAATTCTTTGGGTTTACAGTTAGTTCTGTGTCCAGTTTGATTCTAGCCAGCTGCCCAGAGTCTGTCTCCTGTTGTTGTCTTTAGCCTGATATCTATAACCTGGTATTAAGATTAATTGAGAGTCTTACTCAACTCCTCAAAGTGCTCCTCGAAGGAGCCTGTTATCTTGAGAAAGTGGACTGGCCTCTAATGCACCTCCAAACAGTCTACTCAAGGAGCATGTGTTTGAGGGACAGCATGGAGTTTGGAAGCTCAACAATCACGAGAAAACCATTGGACGAGTCTTTATCCCCTTATCGCGATTGACCATTTCATTATTGGAGAGGATGGAATGCCTCTTGCTACTTTTAACTTTTTCCTCCTTCCTTGTCTGGTCGATGGAATCACTTTGAAGCTACATCTTCATACCTAACAGATGAAATGATTCTGCTGTTTTAGCCCATATAGGATCCTGAAATCAGGAGGGCTCATAAAGCTTTCGGTATTGCTTTCTCCTCCCATCCATTTTACTTGAATCCCGTTCATTAAGTTTTTCTAAGCAATGTCAAACTTTACAATCTCAATAATATAAGGACAAATAAATAGTTTCCTATTGTGATGTTGCCCAAAGTTACAAATAGAAGACTTCTCTTAAAAATTTGAGAGTCTAACATGACTATATAATATAGAGATTTAGGTTGTCAGGCTTTCCTTTTTAAGGATAAATAAGTGCACTAGATTTCCCAAGGACCGTTCTCTATCCAACCAACATATAATATCCTGCTTGAAGCTCCTCTTAAACTTGGGGGAATGAAATGACCAAGGGCATGGTAGCTGGGAGTTTGCACTATTAATCTTCTAATGTAAATTCACTCCCGTTTTAGGCTTCTCATGATGCTTATACAAGTCAGTTTGGTTTGTGCATCATGTTGGCTTTATGTCTCTTCCCATATTGTGTCAATTGTAGCATGCTATCTTTAACTAAATGTGTTGCCATCTTAGGATTGTTATATAGGAGAAACTGAGACGTCGAGGATACTCTTGCCAAATGTAAACATCTTTGACTGTTAGGGTGGTAAGAATGGTTTTGCACCCTTCATAGTCAAACATTGAACATCGAATCTCTAGGGATATGAGAAGGGCAAAGGGTAAGGGATCTTAGAAAATTAAAAGAATTGAGTTGAGACTTGGGTCTCATAAACTCTATAAAGGCTTTCCAAAGCTTTAAAGGGCTTCTTAATTGTTAAATCTCAAAATATAGCGCATTAGTTTATGACTAGAAAAATCCACATTAAAATTATACATGCAACTGTCAACATAATAAGTCGATGCTTGTACGAGTAGGGTTTGTTCTCTCATTTGTGAAAATTTCATCTATCATAGCAATTGAAAATGATTTACCTAATTGTTAATTTATTTAACAATTTATTTGCAGTTTGCTATGGAAAATACCAAATAATTCACACTGATTTTCACAAATAAATACTGCGAAAGAAAAATAGCTTTGAAATCTGACAAAATATAACACACACACATATAAAAATATGACACCGTTATTTTTGGACAAATTTCCTAGGAAAAACCGATGCAGCAGCTGAGGGTTTTATTATTATGTAGCAGTGAAATATGAGTACAATTTATGGATGCCAAATTGGCCAAAATTATCTAAGGGAATTTCCCTTCCTCCACAAGCAATCCCGACACAACTTTACCTCAGAAAGCTTGTCCTCCTGGACCCTTTGCATATGCTTCTGCGTAGACCCTTGGACGTGTAGCCCAAAACTGCCTCTGATGAAGTCGTTTTGCCTGTCTCTGTTGAGGAAACTGATTCTCCAGCCCTCTAAAAGACTTTCCTGGCCTCTGGAAGCTGAATCGAATTTTCCTCCAGCCAAATGGAATTGCTCTTCTGAAGCAACTGCGCAATCTTCTGCGTTGCCTCACTAGGAATAACTCAGCCTCTTGTTTCAGCTTCTCCGTATCTGGAAAACTTCCTCCAGATCATTGTCTTTGCCCCTCATTGACTCTGCTTCCTCACTGAAGCTTGAACTCTCCAGCAATTAACTACTGCTACTCTGGAAAATCGAGTTCTCCAATGTCTCTGGTGTATTCTCCAAGTGCCCGTCGACTTCTTATAATCCTCTGTTGGAGCACCAACGACCAAGATTAAAACTTAATCAAGGGCTAGGGTCCTCTTGAAGTCCACCTGTGTGAGTTCCTAGACTATTCTCACCTTGACTTAATTAATTATGTTTAATTAACCAGTTTTACTAAGTTTAGACTTAGGAAACATTAAAAATTAGGTAAATTAGGTTAATAATCTAATTAAGTAATTTCTAGGTGGAATTTCCAGAAACAATTTTTGGGTTTTGGAGATCTCATGCATTCTAGCCTCTCCACCAAATTTTGTGGCTAGAACTTATCCGATGTTACAAAAACTAACACTCCCTCTTAGCGAGGACTGTGTTCTAGTGCTGTACACCTTGCTACAACACTCTATCTCTATATCATCTCTTGTCATGTTGCTGATGTCTGGCTGTTGCTGCCCACCAACTATTGCGCAACTCTGATGTTGCATCTGTGCTGCTACTGACCCTGCTGTACTGCGGCTAACTCTGCATCTGTACTGCAACTCCCTCTCATCTGTTTTTGCTGCAACTGCAACTAGTGCAACTGAGAAGCATTTGAAATACTGAATCATCTGCGTTTAGTATGATGCATTTGTCTCCTGAGTCCTGACTGCTACTAGCCTTTGCACTGTCACTGAAGAATTTGTGCTATCGCTAACTTTGCACTGAGCCATCTGCTCTACTGTCAACATTGCATTGCGCACCTTAGCATCTGACTGCTACTAGTCTGCAACTATCACTGATCCATCGTGCGACTGAATACTGTGGACCCCTGTAGCTAGGTAATGATCCATGAGTGGACTCCTCAAGGACCATGCCCAATCTTTGTAGCTCTCTGGGGCTACACCACCAAATCACCCCACCTCACTCCTAGAGTTATACTGCGAACATAGCAAGCTCTTCCTCTAGCCTAGAGGAAAGCTTGTCTATTTCTATAGATGTTGCCTACTGGTCCTGCTTCTCCTGCTTGTCCTTCTTCCTGAGAGGACACTGGGTACTGTAGTGACTGAACTTACCACACCTGAAGCACTTGACCTTTGGCAGGTCCTTCTTCTTTTGCTTCCCTTGCCCCTGACTGAGACCCTTCGATGCTAAGGCCACATTCTCCTCCTCCTTCACACCCTTCGATCCGTTGCTACTGCTGCCATTGATGGAGCTTTTAAGCAAAGCTTGTCTCATTTCCTCCTGCTGCAAATCGACCCACATCCTACCCCATCTATATAGTGCGTCTTTGCCCAATATACTTTGGACGAAAACTTGCCAATCCTCTGAGACACTGTTTAGCGCCAACTGTACTAGCTTTGATGGTTGAGGCGCTGCCCCAACAGTTGCAAGTTGATCTCAGACCTCTTGAGGAATGGATCTATGCATTCCCCCTTTTGCATCTTGATGCATCTCAACTTTTCTTCCAGGAATATCTTCCTTTGCTCGGAAGTACCCTGATATAGCGTAGAGAGAGCTACCCACATCTCTCTAGTTGTACCTTTGTCTGCCACATGTGAGACTATATGATCTCGAAATCCATCCAAGGTCAACTGCTTCACCCTCACCATCTCCTTCCTGTATTCTTTGAGTTGATCTGCATCCTGGAGAACTGCCACCACATTATCTATGTAAGATTTTAGGCCATATTCATCTAGAAGGAAGGACATCCTAGCCTTCCAGATGACATAGTTGGAAGCTCCATCCGACCTATCCTGATCTCTAAGCCTTGCTGTGGCCATCTCAGAGTCTGTCGAAAAATCCCTCTTTGCCTGTGCTTGGATGTTGGTTCTACTATACACACTCCCTTTTGGAGTGAGAAAATCTGCTCTCAGCTACTGCCAATCTGCTGCTGGAAAATTGAACTTCTAAGACTCAAAGTTCCCTGAGAGAAATTATCCCACTCTGTGTGCTTTTCTCTTCCATCCAACGGGATTCTGCTACTGCAAACCCTCTGTGTCCAACCAAGGTATCTGCCCAGCGAAAATCTGAGCTAGTGCTGCTCCCTTTGACTGCTGGAATCACTATCTTGGGCAAATCGACTTTTCTGCAACCTTGCAACTAAAAATCGAATTTCTGCCCCTGCAATTTGGTCTGCCTATTTGGGTATTGCGCAACCTTTGAGAATTTCAGCCAGCTGCTCCCTCTGAACAGTGAAATTATCTCCTTTGCTTCTGAGCTTCCCGGATGATCACTTATGCTCTAATACCATGTGAAAATTTTATCTATCACAACTATTGGAAATTCTTCACTTAATTGTTAATTTATTTAACAATTTATTTGTAGTTTGCTACGACAAATAACAAATAATTCACACTGTGATTTTCACAAATAAATACCACGGAAGAAAAATAGCACCAGAATATGAGAAAATCTAGTCTACACATATGTAAAAATATGACACCATTATTTTTGGACAAATGTCCCCGGAAAAATCGAACTTGGGACAATCAATGTAGCAATTGAGGGTTTATTATTATGCAGCAGTGAAATTTGAGTACAATCTATGGATGCCCCACTGGCAATCCAAACAACAAGAAAATTTGGCCAAAGTTATCAAAGGAAATTTCCCTTCCTCCACAAGCAATCCCGACACAACTCTACCTTAGATTACACATCCTCCTAGACCCTACACGTCAGCTTCCGCACAGACCCTTAGATGTCTAGCCTAGAATTGCCTCTAATGAAGTCGTTCTGCCTGTCTCTGCTGAGGAAACTGATTCTCTGACCCTCTGGAAGCTGAATTGAATTTTCCTCCAGCCAAATCGAATTGCTCTTCTGAAGCAACTACGCAGTCCCCTGCGCTGCCTCACTGGGAATAACTCGGCCTCTTGTTGCAACCTCTCTGGATCTGGAAAACTTCCTCCAGATCACTGTTTCTGCCCCTCACTGACTCTGCTTTCTCGCTGAAGCTCAACTCTCGAGCAACTGATCGTTGCTACTCTGAAAAATTGAATTACCCAGGTGTCTCTAGTGTATTCTCCAAGTGCCCATCGACTTCTTCTTATAATCCTCTGTTAGAGCACCAACGACCAAGATTAAAACTTAATCAAGGGCTAGGATCATCTTGAAGTCGATTCGTGTGAGTTTCTAGATTATTCTCACCTTGACTTAATTAATTCTGATTAATTAACCAATTTTCTTAAGTTTAGACGAAGAAAACATTAAAAAATAGGTTAATAATCTACTTAAGTCATTTCTAGGTGGAATTTCCATAAACGATTTATGGGTTTTGGAGATCTCATGCATTCTAGCGTCTCCACCAAATTTTCTGGCTAGAACACATCGATGCTACAAAAACTAACATTATTAGGGAAAGCGGGAGATTTTAACATTCATCTACTTGCATGTGAGGCAATTTGAAAAAATCCCTTGGTAATTGCAGTTGTATTTTCTACATACATGTCATATGCACACCTCCCAAACCACGTAGAAATCATGGATACTTGGTAAGAGTAAACTACATTTGGACCTTCAGTGACACCAGTAGAAAATTGAATGGAATCAACACAAACCCAAATGTTGCAATGAAGAGAAACATAAACCATCACTGTCAGTAGTGCAATGCAACACTTGGAGAGATACCACTCAAGAGGAGCACAACCCAAGATAGAGAAAAACAATCCAAGAAGAAGTGCACTAGAGAGAGGAAGAAACCTAAGCGCAAAGAGAGTGCAACACTTTATTAAGAATGAAGGACTCCCTTGAATGAAAAATACAAATGAGAGCGAGTGCATAAATACCCAACTGAAAGGTACAAAGTTTCTCCCAACAGGGTCTTGAGCCTATGTGTATAGAGTTGCCCCTAACCTAACCTATAAATATAATAATAATACAATATAAGGTTGGATGTGGTCAAAAGTGAAGATTATACTTGTATTTTCATCATCCCTTCTTAATTTGGACAGGGGACCAGAAGGGGAGGGCATTACACACATCCCCGTTGAGCAAGGGCCACATAGAGAGGATGGTACATATCATCTTACATGAAGGTCATATATCTCTTTCCAAAATCTAGCGAGATCTTTGTCATCATTGTTTGTTCAAATAAGTGTTAGCGGTAGACAAATTGTAGTTTAATGGGCATATTGTTGACCTTGGCGAGAAGAGCTTGTGGTGGAGGAGGCTTCCGATGATGCTCTAATTTGCTTTCTAGTGCAAGAAAATTGATAATGCCTACAAGTTTGGATGTGGCCTTCTTGGGCATAAACCTTAACTTAGTTGGAGGAAACGGAGTTGGCTCAAAAAGATTGATCAAGATATCTTGTTCTTCTTCATTGCGTCGCTCAACTACTAGAATACCAAAAGAAACATTCAATATATGAGAAGAGGCTTCTGTAGGATTGGAGCCAGAAGAGGCTTCCGTTGGATTGAAGCCAGATGAGTCATGAATAAATTCCTTGTGATCATTATTTGTTTGCCTAATCATTGCAGGAACAATGCTTGAGGAAACACTAGTTCGATTAAGAGGGGGATCAACATCATTATATGAAGCAAAAAGGTCCACTTAAATATGTTGGGAGTCATCTGTAAGAAAGTGTGGGAGAGATCTTGGTAGACTTTGAGAAGGATTTTTTTTTTAAAGAGCAACATCTCTACGTTCAATCATCTCGCGAGTAAAGGATCATTTGTACAATATGCCATGGAAACTTCATTGTATCGACCATAATGAAGCGATGATTTTTTGGTTTTGATTTGTTTCACTTTTGACTAGAAATATGGGCCCATGCACTTGATTAAAAAATTATGAAATGTGAAACTTTCCATACCATTTCTCATATGCAATCATACATAGAACAACATGCATAGGTGTTCAATGGTTGATGTGGGTTGCATGGGCATTTGCTTCTCCCTAGAATTTAAGTTCCATTTGCTTGGAATAAAGCATGCATCGAGCCATCTCCATAATAGCTCTATTCTTTAGTTCAACTACTCCATTCTGCAGTGGAGCATATGGAATAGTTCCTTGCAAAACTATGCCATGGGAAATAAGAAGTGTTTTAAAATCATTGCTGATATATTATCCTCCACCATTAGTGTTGAGTCTTGACATGTTTTTTTTGTTTTGATTTTCCGCTTATGATTAAATTATTGGAATTTGGAATGAATGATGTACATCTAAAAGAAGTGGGCAAATCATCAATGAGGGTGAGGAAGCATTTGACTATGGCAAATCATCAATGAGGGTGAGGAAGCATTTGACTATCCCAAGAGAATGATTGGCCATAGGCCCATGAATATCATTATGAACCAATTCAAGAGTTTGAGAAGCTTGCATTGATTTATCCTTACGAAGGGACTCTTGATGATCATCAAACATGGCAGATGATTTATATGTCTCCTTTTCACACACTATTCATGGAGACAACTAGGTGGTTCAACCGAGGTTGTGGGGGAGCGCACCCCCCCTCACGTCTTTGCTCCCAATTCGCAATCTGTGCGGGAGCTATTCGAGAGTGCACTCCTGAAGAGGGGCGATTTCGGGAGCGCGCTCTTATAAAAAAAATTCTCCCTGGTTTTTCGGGAGTGTTTAGCGGAGTGGTCGGGACCGTTTGCTCCTGTACGCTCCGGGAGCGTTTGCTCCTTGACCGCTCCCGTATGCTCTAAGAGCGTTTTTTCAAGGGGGGAGCGGTTGGGGAGCGATCGCTCTCGACCACCCCCCTTTGAAAAAACGGTCCCGTCCATCGGCGCCAGAAAAAAAAGGCTGCGTGAACGAGAGGGAGGGTGACGGCCTATGGCGGAGAGGAGAGAGGAAAGGGAGGGAAAGGGGGAAAAGATAAATAGATCCTCTCCCCTCCCATTATTCACTTCATTGAGAGCAGGAGAGTTTGGAGCAAGAGAGAGTTTGGAGCTTGGAGAGAGGAGCTTGGTGAGAGAGGAGCTTGGAGGAGCTTGTAAGGGGAGATTGGAGCTTGGGATTGAAGGCCAAAGAGGTAGGATCTACACTCTAATCTAACATTTTATTTTTTCATTTTTTATGTTCATTGCTAAATAAATACAAAATTTCTCTATTTCCCATTCCCATTCCTCCATTTTTTTGCAGAGTCAAAACGTCAAAGTTCAAACATCATGGTTATATGGCTTGGCATTTTCTTCTTCTTGGTTCCTTTTTTGGTTATTATGGTGTTGGAGAGTAGAAGGAGGGTTGATCATGAAGAAGAGGATGAAGAAGTGGGTTATAGTGGATTTGATGAAAACCCTAGAGAGAAGTACCTTGGTGAGGAGGAAGAGAGTGAACATGATTCATCCCAAAAAACTAAACAAGACCAAACCCCATTGTGGAAATATGTTTCTAGGCTTAAAGGAGGGAAAGGGGGTGGAACCACTAAATTTGATTGCCCCTATTGCAACAAAACTTACACAGGTTCATACACCCATGCCAGAAGGCACCTTTGTGGGAAAAGGCCATGGGATGAAGATAAACCAATAGGAATCAAAACTTGTGCAAGTGTGTCAACAATAGATAGAGCTAAATACATAAGGGAAGAGGAGGAAGCCCAATACAAATCTAAAAAATCAAAGGGTTTCTTTGAACATAGCTCACAATCACATCAACATCCTCCCGTGGCAGTGGATATGCAGGCACATGACCAAACATCTCTTTAAGGCGTAGAACCATATCAAATTTCCTTGATTAAGGGTGTAGGAATGATGTGGATTAAAAAATTTACCGGTTTCTCTGTGCATGTGGGATACCATTCAATGTTCTTCGCTCACCTTATTGGCATGAAATGGTTTCTCCCATAAATGATGCCCCTAAAGGATACAAGAGCCCTGGGTATGACAAGGCTAGAACCATTGGACTTGATCATGAAAAAGCAAAAATATCACATTCTTTGAGTAGAATGACAAATTCTTGGAGTCAGCATGGGGTGTCCATTGTATGTGATGGATGGACAAATGTAAAAGGCAAGCTATTGATAAGTGTTCTTGTTGTGTCTGTTAGTGGTGCCATCTTTCTTTCAGCTTATGATTACTCTCAGAAGTTCAAGACTGTTATGCTCTTGACCTGCGAGAAGATACCAGAATACCAAACATGCGAAGAAATATACCCAGAACACAGAACAATAAGAAAGAACAACAAGTATTTTATTATTTAGAAAGGAAAGCAATGTTCACTTGCCTCTTCGAGGGGGCAACCTCCAATAGAGCTGGTCTCAATTACAAAATAAGACACGATGCTCCTCGAGGGGAGTCTCTATCTTTTATATAGGATTCATACATGCAATACCATGGTTCTTATTAATACCATCTATCTAATACCATGGCCCATTTGCAACTAACTGTGGTCCCTTATTTAAATGCGGGTCAACCACTTACAATTATTAATATGGGCTTTATTGACTCTTTAATTAACTATAACTACTATAACTATGACTCAACCCTACTACATAAATAAAGGGGTTAGGGTTGGACCCTAACATGCCCTCACCCATAAGAATAGCCTTGTCCTCAAGGCTGAAGCTGCGGAAACTGCTGAAGGACAGTGGCTGGTTCCTAGGTCGCATCTTCCAGAGAGATTCTTTCCACTTGATGAGGACTTCCTTGATCGTGCGGCCGCTCTGGTGTCGTTCTTGCGTGTCAAGAACCTGTTCAGGTTGGAGCCAGATTGAACCTTCTTCATCCAATTCCGTTAGACTGGTTTGAATTTGGCAATGGTTCCCAATCACTTTCTTGAGGCATGAGACATGGAAGACTGGATGGATTTTTGCAGTGGGTGGCAAAGCTAGCTTGTAGGCAAATTCTCCGATGCGTTGAAGTACTTGATACGGTTTGTAGAATTTTGGAGATAATTTCTGACAACCCTTGTCTTTAAGTGATGTTTGCTTATATGGTTGCAACCTCAAAAATATCTGATCCCCTTCTTGAAATTGGCGTTCTGAACGACGTTGATCTGCCTATTGCTTCATGCGGTTTTGAGCTTGATGGAGATTCTCTCTGAGGTGGGCCAGCATGGTTGTGTGGTTCTGTAGGAGTTGATCCACTGCTTGTACCTTCGAGCATCCCTTGATATAAGAAGTAGGGGAAGGAGGGAGTTGACCATAAACTACTTCATAGGGAGTCATTTTGGTGGTGCCATGATAGTTAGTGTTATACCACCATTCGGCTAGAGGTAACCACTGTACCCATAGATGTTGCTTTTTTGAAGTGAAACACCTAAGGTAGGTCTCCAAACATTTGTTGACTGCTTCAGTTTGACCATTAGTTTGGGGATGATAGGAAGTACTGAGTTGTAGTTGGGAACCTTGTAGCCTGAAGAGTTCCTGCCAAAAGTTACTGGTGAAGATCGGGTCACGATTAGACACAATGGAAGTGGGTATGCCATGCAATTTGAAGATCTGGTCCATGAAAGATTGAGCTACCAAAGTCTGTGTAAAAGGGTGGGGTAGGGCGCAAAAATGAGCATACTTAGAAAGTTTGTCCACAACCACCATGATGACTGACTTGTTGCCGGACTTCGGAAGACCCGTAATGAAGTCCATAGAAACCTCGGTCCAGATTGAGGCCGGGATGGGCAATGGCTGTAATGTGCTTGGGGATTTGACTGTTTCTCCTTTATGGCGCTGACATACGTCACACTCACCTACAAAAGTAAGAATGTCCTTTTTCATGCCTATCTAAAAGAATGAACGTCGAGTGCGAGCATAAGTCTTCTGAAAGCCTGAATGGCCTGCAGTGGGAGATGAGTTCAACTCCGCCAAAATGCGACTTTTGAGGGTGGATGTTGGTGATATCACGAATCTGTCCTTGTAGCGAAGAATCTCATCTTGCCAAGAGTAGTCCGCTGTGGAATTTGGATCCGCCTGCAATTTATTAATGAATTGGGAGAGCAAAGGATGTGAAAACCATTCTTTGCGAGCCTCTTCAATCCATTCCAGAATGGGAAGGGACATTGCGAGCAGGGTGCTTTCCTCCTCAAATTGGCGTGATAACGCATCTGCTACGACATTTTCGCGCCCTTTCTTGTAAATTATCTCATAATCATATCCCAACATTTTGGCGAGCCATTTATTTTGTTGTGGCGAGGATAGACATTGCTCCAAAAAATATTTAAGGCTTTGATGGTCTGTGTGGATTTGGAAATGATGTCCCAATAAGTATGGTTGCCAGGTGTCAATTGCATGTAAGATGGCCATCATCTCCTTCTCATAGGTACATTGTCCCAGATTTGTCCCACTTAGTTGTTGGCTAGTGAAGGCCAAGGGTCGACCTTCCTGCATTAAGACCGCCCCAATACTCGTACCTGAAGCATCACATTCAATCACAAAAGATTTGGTGAAGTCTGGTAGTGTTGATACGGGAGTGGAACACAAGGCATGTTTGAGAGCTACAAATGCCTGTTGCGCTTCATCATTCCAGAGAAATGAATTTTTCTTGAGAAGGTGAGTGAGGGGTCTAGCAATGCGACCATAATTGCGTACAAATTTGCGGTAGTAGCCTGTGAGACCCAAAAATCCTCTCAAGCTCTTTAAGGTCTTTGGTTGAGGCCAATCCTGCATTGCCTGGATCTTTTTGGGGTCCACCCTGACACCTTCATGCCCCACAATGTGGCCTAAATACTCAACTTCTTCCATGCCAAAAGAGCACTTGGACATCTTGACAAATAATTTATGCTTCCGGAGCAGTTGCAAGAGCAGATCTACATGCTGAAGATGTGTGGCCTAGGTGCGGCTGTAGATGAGGATGTCGTCAAAGAAAACAAGGACAAATTTTCTGAGATATGGTTTGAGCAGGTGGTTCATGAGGCTCTAAAAAGTGGATGGGGCATTACAAAGACCAAATGGCATGACCAGGAACTCATAATGGCCTTCATGAGTTCGGAAAGTAGTCTTTGGAATGTCTACTTCTTTTATGCGAATTTGGTGATAGCCCGAGCGAAGGTCGAGCCTAGTAAAGAATTGAGCTCCATTTAGTTCATCCAGCAAATCATCGACGACCGGGATGGGAAATTTATCTTTGACTGTCAACTTGTTGAGGGCCCTCAAGTTTGGACACATACGCCATTCCCCATCTTTCTTGAGCACCATGACCATAGGCGATGAATAAGGACTAATGCTAGGACGAATGACGCCTGCTTCTAGGAGTTCCTTGATGATTTTTTCAATTTCATTCTTTTGGGCAAACGAATATCTATATGGGCGCACATTTGGTGGTTGGGTCCCTGGGACCAAAGTAATGCTATGATCATATTCCCCTCTCGAGGGTGGAAGCTCATGAGGCTTGTCAAAGACCAGAAGATGGTTCTTTAAGATCTGTTGCATCTCAGGATGAATATGAAGAGAAGTAGGTTCGAAGGCCTGGATGGCATTAAATTGGGCTATAACTCCATGGTGGCCCTTTTTTAACAATTTTTCCATCCTATGCGAGCTGATGATAGAGGGAGCACCCGCCTGGAGTCCGCGGAGGTGTGGTTGTTCTGCTTAAAGCTCATATATAACTCCTGGAAATCCATTATGATTGGGCTGAGTGTGCGGAGCCATTCAACACCCAAGACAATGTCACACCCTCCCATGTGTATGGAAAACATGTGGGTCTTTAATTGATAATTCCCCATTTGAAGTTTGACATTTTCATAGCGGGCTTCACATTTCATTGTCCCCCCATCAACGATTTGGACCTGCAAATTAGAGACTGCTGTGACAAAACAATGCACTGCTTCAGCGACTCTTTGATGGATAAAGTTATGCGTACTGCCACTGTCAATCAAGACTACTACAGGGCGATGCTTAATAAAGCCTCTGATTTTGAGAGTTTGGGGAGAAGAAATCACTGCCAAAGCATAAAGCGAGATCACTGGTTCTTTAGGTACATTGTCCGGTTGGTTGTCCACATCTTCCTCCTCTGGTTCCTCAAGTGGTGGGGCTTCCTCCGATGAGCTGTGATTAGTAGCATCAATTTGAAGGAATTTGGGCTCCTTGCATTTATGCTCGGGTGAGTATTTCTCATCACAGTAGTAACACAATCCTTGCTTTCTTCTTTCCACCATTTCCGCTGGTGACACCTTTTGAACCTTGAGTGTTTGGGTAGTGCTTTGAGCCTGGGTGGGGCGACCCTTGGCTATGAAATTTGGGCGATTGGACTGGGCCGCTAACGCACACTCTACTTCACGAGCTATCTTGCAAGCATCTAGCCATGAGGTTGGGTGTTGCAGTCGGACGTGGGCTTGTATGGCTTCTTTGAGACCACTGACAAAACATTCCAAGTAGAACTGATCATGTAGACCTCCTGTGCGGAAGGCTAAGGCTTCAAAGGCTGTAATATATTCGTTCACTGTTTCTGTCTGTCAGAGCTTAGTAAGACGACCCAAAATGTTAGATTCATGGTCAAAGCGATTCGTAAGAGCTTTTGCGAATGTCTACCAAGTTATGGGCCTTCCATAGCAACGTTGATGCCACTGCCACCATTGCCATCTTTCATTATCCAAGTACATGCTACCCACACTAAGCTGAGTCGCATCATCTCTGATGTGATTCAGTGTGAAATATTGCTCCATTTGTGCTAGCCATGTGGCTGGATGAGAGCCATCAAATTTACACATGTCTAGCTTGGGTGGTCGCGTCTGGGACTGTTGGTGGTTGCCAAAGAGGTGAAGAGAATGGCTAGACTCGCCCTTAATGTTTTCATTAGAAGCATATGCCTCTGAGCGTTCCTTTGACTTGCCCTTTGTGAGTGTGTCAGCTAAGGTCTTGAGCGACGTTAGTACTGCGTCCAACTTGTGTTCAAGGGTGTCGATCTTCTCATTGGCCATAGCTTGAGCTCTGGTTTGTACCATGCACCGATTCGGTGCACTTAAAATTTGGGACCACCCGAATTTTTTTTTGCTAACAATTGAATGGTAGCACCTTGCTCAGCTCGTCGACCTGATTCTTATGGGCGAAGTCTCTTGTAAGCGTCTCGAGAGGCTCCCAGATTTTTTTTTTTTTTTTTTTTTTTTTTTTTTTTTTTTTTTTTTTTTTTTTTTTTTTTTTTTTTGTTTGTTTGTTTGTTTGTTTGTTTGTTTGTTTGTTTATAACTCCGAAAGGAGTTTTACTCCTTGCTCAGGAATACTGCAGTAGCTGAATCCCATAAAAGTCAATTCTGCCTAATGTCCTGCGAGAATCACGCCCAAGTATAGGAGCCCACACAAATAGTCTGATCTGTCGGCTAACCCTCAACTGCAGAGTATGAGTAGGAATGTGGCCGTGATTGAACCCCTGCTGCTAGATCTGAATGGCGGAACTGATTGTTGCGGTTGCGACATAACCCCACCTGCTAGATCGGATTTGGCAAAATGGATGCGTGATCTAGAGAGAGACAGGGGAACTATGGTCTCAAGGAGTGTCAGGTGCTACAGATCGCAATATACATAAGGGTCTGAGAGTAGTACTCGGCCCAATCTTTCAGGGCACTAACCAAGGGGGATCAATCGTACCCTTAGCCGTACAACCCGACTACCCTATCGTATGCGCGAGTAATCTCCTCGAGTGTTACTCTCAGTGTACTGTAGCAGCAAGACGACCGATAGTTTATCTATGGCGAGGTTTCAAGAGAGCCTAGGGGGCTTCCGATATACCCAGAGGGTACTTGGAAGACAGTTCGTGCGTGGTTCTGTCTAATGCACTACTACTCAAAGGGGTACTCACAGGGGTTACAAGGGAGTCCAACAAGCGTGACCACCTCTTGTATTTCTTGCGTGCATGCCTCCCCAAATCTGTAGGTTTATGCGCTCAACGACAGGTCCCGTGGTTTAAAGATGCCGGAACACGTATCTAACCAATTTTTTGTTGTTGTTTGTTTGTTTGTTTGGTGTTCTCTAAAATGGAGATCCCACCGGCCTTGGAAAGCGCTCTGATACCACTTGTTATGCTTTTGACCTGCGAAAAGATACCAGAATAACAAACATGCGAAGAAATATACCCAGAACACAGAACAATAAGAAAGAACAACAAGTATTTTATTTTTCAGAAAGGAAAGCAATGTTCACTTGCCTCTTCAAGGGGGCAACCTCCAATAGCGCTGGGCTCAATTACAAAATAAGACACGATGCTCCTCGAGGGGAGTCTCTATCCTTTATATAGGATTCATACATGCAATACCATGGTTCTTATTAATACCATCTATCTAATACTATGGCCCATTTGCAACTAACTGTGGTCCCTTCTTTAAATGCGGGTCAACCACTTACAATTATTAATATGGGCTTTATTGACATTTTACTTAACTATAACTATGACTCGACCCTATTACATAAATAAGGGGGTTATGGTTGGACCCTACCAAAGACCAGCATCAACATTTCATAACCATTATTTGAAACAATTGAATGTATTGGGCCATACAATGTCATCCAAGTCATCACTGATAATGCTGCTAATTGTAAGGCAGCGGGAGCAATTATTGAGGATAAATACCCCAACATATTTTGGTCTGGGTGTTTGGTTCACACAATGAACCTTTTCATGCATGATATTATTAAGAATAAAAACCAATAATACAAATGGACTGGTGATTTGTACAAGAGAGGCAAACAAATGGTAAAATTTATTACAAATCATAGCAATACCCATGGGCTTTTCCACAGTCACTCAAGATTGGAGCTGTTGAAGATTGCGAAGACTAGATTTGCTAGCTATTACCTCACCTTCAGGCGCCTTTTGAAAGTAAGAGAGTCATTGGCTAGCATGGTATCAAGTCCACATTGGCAGGTATTAAGGGAAAGGGCTACAAATGTAGCTGACAAGCAAGGTTTTGAACAGGTGGAGGAGACCGCTCTTGATGGTTTGTTTTGGGCATGTGTGAGGCAAGTATTGGAATTCACCAAGCCCATTTATAACATGATTCGTTTTGCAGATATGGATAAACCAGTGATTGGGGAGGTGTATGAGCAGATGGATACTATGTTGGGGAAAATAAAAGATATTATTCAGGAAGATGATCCCAAGTTGTATACACTAATTCACAATTGTGTGTGTACACTGTGGAATAAACTTAATGTTCCACTACATGTCTTGGCATATATCCTTATGCCAAAACACTACTCTCCATCTTGGTTGGGCCAACCTGTACCTGGGGGTGGGGTTAGGGTCAAACCCCATATAGATCCAGAGGTATCTACAAGATGTATGCAAGCATTAGACAAGTTGGTATCTGATAGGGAGGAGTGTGCTAATCTGCGTCTTGAATTAGGCAAACACTTCAGTTGCATTGGTTTGTTTGGTTCTTTGCATGCAATGGAAGATAGAGACAAATTTAATGCTCTCATATGGTGGGAAGCATATGGCAGCATGGGACTTTTGCCAAAATTAGCAAAAAAAAGTTGTCTCATAGGTTGTAAATACTTCTTCTGCAAAGAGGCGTTGGAGCACCTACAACTTCATACATAAAAAAGTTCTCTCACAGGTTGTAAATATTTCTTCTGCAAAGAGGTGTTGGAGCACGTACAACTTCATACATAATGTGAGAAGAAACAAACTCAATGAAAACTGGGCAAAAAACTTGGTTTATGTGCAGTACAACTTGAGGTTGTTTAGTCATTATTGTGATCGGGCTTATGAAGATCCAACATATAAAATTTGGGACAACCACCCAGAGGACGATGATTTGGAGGATGGCACTATACATCTTGGAGAATTGGAAGCAGAACTTATGAGAGATGAAGATGAAGCAACAACAACCATGCCACCCCCACCATCCAGTGGCAGTGCCAGTGCTCGAGTTTCAAGTCTTGTTCCTTTGTTGTTGTCGCCTACATGTACATCCTCACGTGGAGGGCATGTGCCTTCTGGTTCTGGTCGTGCGGCTGTGCGGGAGGAGACTCCTAGAAGACCACCATGACTTGCTAAGAAATTTGACATTTCTCGTGGCGGCAAGAGGAAGCTGTAGATGATATATTTACTTGTTTTTTCTAGTTTCTAGTAGTTTTAATAATTGTTGATTCTTTCATATTTATTATGATATTTTTTGTAAACAATATATGACAATTTAAATTTGAAGTTGGCAATTATAACTCATTGGTAATGAATTATGAATATGATGCTACATGAAAGTTGAAAGTTATTTCATTTCATGTTAGATATTCTTTGTTGTAATGGTTACGCTTAGCTTACAAGTACAACTTTGGTGATCAATGATGATAAATGTTATATATTGAATTTTGAAAGCTTGAAACTTTTAGATTGATGAATCATGAGACTCAATATGTTGTATGTTACTAACATGTGGATGTGGTTGATGTAGATTATAACTTCTAGATGATTGTTGTTATGATTCAATCTATGTTTTTTATGCTTTTTTTTTTTTTTTTTTTTTTTTTTTTTATTTATGTAATTTCATCATTCTACATGCTTTTGTTGACAATATATGCATCATATTATATATATATTATATATATATTATATATATATATATATATATATATATATATATATATATTATATAAAAAACGCTCCCGGAATCGCTCCCAAACTGGGAGGTTCTGAAAATGTCGCTCTCGCTCCTACTTCCGCTCCTCGTATTTGCTCTTGCTCCCAAGTAACCTTGGGTTCAACATCATCATCCATGTGTAGATGACTCATATGTTGCAAGGACGCAAAGTTGTATTTCCAAAACATTGATGCCATAGCATGCTGGTGTTGTTGGCATGGGTTAATATAGCAATAAATTCTCTTCATGATGAGGGAGAAGGATTCTACTCCTACATGTGATTTGATTCATAACAATATCACGAGGAAACCACTTATGATCATCATTCATGTCCCTTACAACCCATCGACTTGGCCAAAATTTCTATTTTTAGTTGATGTGTGTGATGTGGTAAATAGAAAGAAGATTTGGTCTAGCTATTGGAGGACATCTCCAAAGTTGGTGTCGACGATGCGTCACCACATCCCGAAACCAATAAGTTTTAGTTATAAAAAACAACCACTTTCTCTCCATTGTTTTGTTGTTGTTAATTAGAGAGGAGGTGTTGATGCTTTATCATATGCTTGGTAGCTCCAGAATCAACAATGTGATTCATTCTTGCAAAGAAGAGGACGACCAATTTGTAGAGTGCAGAACCAAATGTGCATAACGAGAAGATCGAACAATATTGTCGATAAAGAGCCTCTTGTCACATCCTGTTTGTTTTCCAAACTTCAATCTTTTTAAGGGGAGATGTGCAAGATTTTAAGGCACATCTCTCCTTATGAAGGTGGTTGCAATAAGTTTCTTCTTGTTTTGAGATTGCTCTTCCGGATTAATCACATTACCAATTTTTGGTCGACGTTTTGAATCAACTATTGTGGTTCATCCTCAGGACAAAGATTAAAAATTCAATCTATCCAAGGGTTTAAATAATCAAGATGCATAATGTTCAGAGAAACAAAATATAAACATTGGAGAGAGTCAAAGAGAATTAATAAAATATATGATGGTTATGTTTGAAAATATTAAATCCAATATTATCAAGAAAATAATAATTATATAATATGTTATAAACATTAATGACATAATATTTTATCAGTTAATAACTCTGTTACACGGGAACCGCTCCCAAGAGTTGGGAAACCCGTTCCAATGGTTCCCGCGCTCTCGGGAGCTTTGGAACTATATGGGAACGTTCCCTTTTCAGCGGGAGCTGTAATGGGAGCTTGGGAAAGTTTCGGGAGCTTTGAAAACTGTTTTTTTTGGAGTTCTTGCATTCCCTGGGGTTGGGGAATACAAAGCCTGTAGAGAAATATGCTGAACTACCCACAAAACATGAGCCTAAGTGGAAACTTTCGCAAACATGAGCCTAAGTTGAAACCTTCGCAGGAAGAAAGGCCAAAGACATCCTTAACACGGATATCCTTAATTGAGAAACTGGGGCAATCTCTTGATGGGTTAAGGAAGTGTGTGGCACCTCGATGTAAGGGCGATATCTGGGATGTCATGCTGATGAGTATTTCTTTTGTTATTTATGTATATATATCGCAGAAGATTGTGTGTGCATATTGTATGTGGCAGTGAATGCTTAAACATTAGAGTTTCTTTACTTTCTCTCTTAAGAATAACTAGAAAAACATATGTAAAATTGTTCCTTTGTATTTTTAAGCCAAATTGTTTCAAAGACTTGTCATGTATCATAATGAAAACTTAACATTTTAATATTTTATATATATAAAAGGGAGAGACTTAGGGAGAGAGACACCCAAAGAATATATTTATATATATAGAGAGATTATATATTTATTATTTATATATTTTAATTGATTTTTAATTTTGAATATTTTGATTCAATATTAATTTTGATTATTATATAATATTTTTTTTGTTATAATATTACCGCTCCCAATTAGCTGTTTCCTGTAAATTTTGGGGAAACCTCTAGCCATTCCCGACACTTGTACCCAAATTCCCAACGTTCCCACACTCCAAAAACTCATGCAACATAGGTTAATATATATTGTCTTATAGTTAATTATTGGGATTTAATATTAATAAAGTAAGAGATCTGATTGTTATAGTATGAAAATAATATTTAAAATTTTTGACCAAGTAAATAATCAAGCTAAAAAAATATGTCAGGAAACATGTAAAGAGGGTGAATAAAAGGAACTGTGAACATAATATTAATATGAATATTATCTATTAACAACAAAAATATCTAAATATATTATATATTTTATATTGAAATCCATATTTCTCTTTTTTATTTAAAATATATTATACTATATAATATAAATTCTAGAATTTTGTATACCAATAGGAGAATATAGATTTGTATTATGATTAAAATTATTTATTAAATATATATCATTATATATATTATATATATATATATATATATATATATATATATATATATATATATATATATATATATATAATTTTTCAACTGCGGTTCATGAATCACTGAGTGGCCCACTACATCCACGGGTAATAATCTGGGCAGATCCACTAGAAGGGATCTACCTGCTCGCCGGGCCTAACCCAAGGACATCGAGGAGATTTGACCCCGTGACCTCCCAATTTGCAAGGTACTTAGCAACGGGAACTCAACCAATTGAGCTATCCCTTATATATATATATATATATATATATATATATATATATATATATATATATATATATATATATATACTTGGTCAAATTTTTTAAATATTATTTTCATACTATATCGATCAGATTTCTTACTTTACTGATATAAAATCCCAATAACTAACTATATGGTAGTAAATATTAACTGATAAAATATTATCTCATTAATGTTTATAACATGTTATATAATTATTATTTTCTTGATAATATTGGATTTAATATTTTCAAACCTAACCATAATATATTTTATTGATATTTATTATATCTTATTAATTCTCTTTGAGTCTCTCCAACGTTTATATTCTGTTTCTTTGAACATTATGCATCTCCATTATTTAAACTACTGGATAGATCATATTTTTTTATCTGTCCTGAGGATGAACCACAATAGTTGGTTTGAAATGTCAACCGAAAATTGATAATGTGATTAATCTAGAAGAGCAATCTCAAAACAAGATGAATTTCAGAAGTTCGAAACAGAGAAGTTTCTTCTTCTTGAAGGATTTTGGGTTTTCTCCCTTAGCCTTCTTAATCTTGTGTTTAGAAGGCGTAAAGATAAATTTTGAATGAGCCTAATCTTGGTGTGGGGGGTGGGGGTGTGGAATTCTTCCATATTCCTCAATGTGACTTGATACTATGTAAGATTAGCGAAAGCCTCCTCAATGGAATGTGTCTTGTAACTTCTCATAAATGGAGGAATATTATAAAATATGATCATGAAGTATTTGAAAACTGGAGAGAGAATTTTTAGAATCTATTCCTTCCCCTAATGTAATGATGGTTCTTAAACCTCGCGATGTGCTCCTCAACATTGTCAAAGTCCCCCCATTTTGAGATTATAAAGCTCAAAATCTAGGTCTTGAGTGGTATTCACTATTCCAAAGATTCTGTTGAAGGTATATTAGATTTCATTTGCACTTTTGTTGCCCTTGGTGTGATGAAGCAGATTTGGCATGGCATATAAGGTAATTATCTTGAGAGCTTTGTCCTTCTTCAAACATATGTGATCATCATTATCTTTGGTGTCGTCAGGAAGGCTTTTCTCTATGTAGATCCAAAAACCCTTGATTTGAAGGATGGTATGTTGAAAAGTGTAACTAGGTTCGGTCTTCATAATGACATGTAATTATGAATTTTGTAAATGATGAAAAGAAGAAAATAAGATTATTTTTGTAATGCTTGCTTCATGGGTTTCATGAGCAAGAGATTTTATTTTAGATGGTTCCCATTGAGATCCTTTAGGATTTGTCATAAAAATCATATAGAGTTAATGTCGTGTATGAAGAATGTATATGAGTCTATAAAAGTGTCTAGAAGTCCTCCAACGACAAGCACTAGTCCTCCTCTTTAAGTTGACCTCCAAATGAAGTAAATAGCACATGTTGGCTCCTCAAATTAGGGACGCATCCCTTTGTTGAGGTCATGTCGGCTGATATATATGGGCAAACCGCTATATATAGGCGTGAAAGGCATTCACATTTCCACAATTCAGAAATTTGGACATCTCTCTGTAATTCAGGTGAACAATATTGTGACAATTTCGGATCACAGTTCGGATGACATAGAAGGAGCTCAGATAGATGAGAGAAGGATAGCGAGGATCTCTGTTTGGGAAAATTACTGAAACAAAAATTTTGATCTATGAGTGAAGTTCTCAGTGCTACAACAGAGGGATACAATTCGGATGAGGGTATGTATACCACAACTAGATGATATATAGAAGCCGCAGTTTAGCGTTAGTTCGATGCTATGAAGGAGCTGCTATTCAGTGATATATTACATTATTTCGGTGCTGCTGCAGTAAGGACATTTTGGTGACAGTACAATGATATGGTTCAGTGCCATCTCAAGTATGTCTACAGTTCGTTGCTATCACATTATGCTTAGAAATGAGATGATCTCAACTCTAAGAAGGTCAAAGCGAAAGAGGAACCGAAAGGAGGAAGGAGAAGACATTCATGAGAACTAGTGTCTTGGTCTTGGAGTGGCTAATAGGTCGAGAGCCTTGGTCTTGGTATTCATTGATTGAAATCTCTATAAGAAGAATTTGTGCAAGTTTTCCTCTCAAAGAGTGAGAGGTTTTGGCCTTGGCTCATAGCCTACATTCTGTGTCTCTTGTCTATTTATGTTCATGCATTGGTTACTGTTTGATGAAGAAGAAAAAGCATTCACAAGCAGTTACTAATCGAAGAGAAATCACCTAATGCTAATGCCCTAGATTTCTCAATATGGTCTCAGAGGTAAGGTGTCAGTTAAGGAAGGGCATTTAATCAAAGAGACACTCAAGGATTGAGTTTCAAAAATGGCATCAAAGGAAGTTGAATGATATCAAAGCGAAAGTTCAGAGATCTACATAGAAGAATCAAACCCTAGATCAAAGAAGCAGTCTACACCAGCGAAAGTTTTGGATCCTCAAGTTTCAAAAATGGCATCAAAGGAAGTCGAATGATATCAAAGCGAAAGTTCAGAGATCTACATTAAAGAATCAAACCTTAGATCGAAGAAGCAGTCTACAGCAGCAAAAGTTTTGGATCCATCATTAAAAGACCACAAAGACCCTCATCAAGTCGAAGAGATCTATAGTGCAAGGTAGACCAAAGAATAAACATCCAAGAGAAGCCCTCCAACAACAAGCACTAGTCCTCCTCTTTAAGTTGGCCTCCAAATGAAGTAAATAGCACATGTCGGCTCCTCAAATTAGGGACACATCCCTTTGTTGAGGTCATGTCGGCTGATACATATGGGCAAACCGCTATATATAGGCATGAAAGGCATTCACATTTCCACATTTCAGAAATTTGGACATCTCTCTGTAATTCAGGTTAACAATATTGTGACAATTTCGGATCACAGTTCGGATGACATAGAAGGAGCTCAGATAGATGAGAGAAGGATAGCGAGGATACCTGTTTGGGCAAATTACTGAAACAAAAATTCTGATCTTTGAGTGAAGTTCTCGGTGCTACAACAGAGGGATACAGTTCGGATGAGGGTATGTATACCACAACTAGATGATATATAGAAGCCACAGTTTAGTGTTAGTTCGATGCTATGGAGGAGCTGCTATTCAGTGATATATTACATTATTTCGGTGCTGCTGTAGTAAAGACATTTTGGTGACAGTACAGTGATATGGTTTAGTGCCATCTCCAGTATGTCTACAGTTCGTTGCTATCACATTATGCTTAGAAATGAGATGATCTCAACTCTAAGAAGGTCAAAGCGAAAGAGGAATCAAAAGGAGGAAGGAGAAGACATTCATGAGAACTAGTGTCTTGGTCTTGGAGTGGCTAATAGGTCGAGGGCCTTGGTCTTGGTATTCGTTGATTGAAATCTCTATAAGAAGAATTTGTGCAAGTTTTCCTCTCAAAGAGTGAGAGGTTTTGGCCCTGGCTCATAGCCTACATTCTGTGTCTTGTTTATTTATGTTCATGCATTAGTTACTGTTTGATGAAGAAGAACACTAATAATCTACGAAGAAGAAGATTCTAATATAAGGAAATAAAAAGCATTCACAAGCAGTTACTAATTGAAGAGAAATCACCTAATGCTAATGCCCTAGATTTCTCAATATGGTCTCAGAGGTAAGGTGACAGTGAAGGAAGGGCATCTAATCAAAGAGAAACTCAAGGATCGAGTTTCAAAAATGGCATTAAAGGAAGTCGAATGATATCAAAGCGAAAGTTCAGAGATCTACATTGAAGAATCAAACCCTAGATCGAAGAATCAGTCTACACTAGCAAAAGTTTTGGATCCTTGAGTTTCAAAAATGGCATCAAAGGAAGTCGAATGATATCAAAGCGAAAGTTCAGAGATCTACATTGAAGAATCAAACCCTTGATCAAAGAAGCAGTCTACACGAGCAAAAGTTTTGGATCCTCTAAGTCATCATTAAAAGACCACAAAGACCCTCATCAAGTCGAAGAGATCTATAGTGCAAGGTAGACCAAAGAATAGACATCCAAGAGAAGCATTTCTGATTTGCACTCATTCACCACTGAAGAAGTCGAAGTATCTTGAAGGCTAGAAGGCATTGTCATCATCTTCAAAATGCTATAAGGTAAGTTCCCTCTCATTGAAGCAAGGATCCCCTCCTTATCCTTGAAGAAAATCATCCAAGGAAGCATCAAGAAAATCATCCAAGGAAGCATCTAGACATCCTCATCAATCACCATCAATAAAGGGAGCTAGATCAAACGGGGTTGTCATCATAAAAGGAGCAATCTCCTTTTATTGAAGTAGGGATTTCATTTGGAAGAAGATCACCCAAAAGGGCACTAATACATCTTCATCAACCACCATCAAAGGGACCAAGTTGAAGATTTCATCTTCACTTGTCAAGTAAGTTTCTTTTATTCTATAATCTAATTTGGTAAAATGACTTCGTTTTGCAAGGAGATCTATAAGCTGGTTGGGTCATTGAACTTCCTTGCATGGAAAAGGAGGATAGACATAGTCCTAGAAGAAGGTGAAGTCATTAATCATATCCATGGAAAAGTCTCCAAAGCATTCGAAGATTTAGCATTATTAGAATACACAGACAGGGATCAAAGGGCTCAAGGGATTCTTATGAAATCAGCCAAAGGTCCCCTCATAGCAGGATTGGAGACATCAAAAGAGATATATGATAAGCTGGTAGAACTATTCTCTGAAGATGCGATAAGAAAGATGGTATCACTTAGATCCGACCTACACAAATTGAAGGTATCAAAGGATGAAGGGATATCTTCATAAGATCTCAACTGCAAGATCCGGGAGAGATGATAAGGAGATAATTCTCATTGTTCTAAATGCACTAACTGATGAACAAGGTAACATATGTCTATGAGGATAAGAAGGCTATCCCATTCAACAACTTATGGTTTCTATGCAAAATAGAGGCAGACATGTTGAGGTCAAAAAGTATTCGGACATTTGTCGAAAGGAAAGAACATAGCAGATTTGATGCTATGAGCATTACAAGAAAGATTGTCCGAAGCTCAAGAAGGGAAATAACATGAAAGATAGAGAAAAAGTCCATTTCACCGAAGAAGTGAAGGGAGCTAAAAGAGGAAAAGCATTAGAAGCAAGAGCTCGTGACATTACCATAGGGAAACATGAAGGACAATTGGAACAAAATCTATGGTAGTCAACTGTGAAGGTTATAGCTAGAATCTTAAGGAAGGGAAGAAGTCATCCATGACAAGGCTCATCATACATCAAAAGGTAACATCTGCTGGATAAGGATATGCAAGATCCCCAAGACTCATTGATGGAATCTTCATCTGAAGGTTCACCAATCTAGAATGGAAGCAAGTGTTTCATCAGGAACTCCAATTTGTGAAATTCATGGGATGATGGTATGATGACATAAGAGATGAAGCAGATCAAGGGGATGAAGCTCTTTTCAATCAAGGACGCTGTTGAAAAAAGCCTAGATGACCTAAAGGTAAATGAGGTATGTATGCTTGTATTCGATATTACAAAGTCCTGTTGTATGGTTGCAGGTAACATGGATCACTGCTCTATCTTGAGAAGCGTGATCAAAGGAAAGGAGTCTCCACCTATGAAGGGATGTCGGAAGGCATGGGTCACACTAGATGAAATCAACATAATATATGAAGTATGAGGTGGTTGATTACAATTAAGGAACTCTAATTGGAAGCTCGTGGGAATGAAATATGTGAAGAAACAAAGGAAGAGATCATAGACTATGCAACCATGGAAGAAGGCATTCAACATCCGAGACCAAGAAGTATTGACTAGGAGATCTCCCGGAAAGATATGAAGACTATGATGGAGGTTTGAAAAAGATGGAGACCCTTGATAACGAATTATCTTTGGAGATATGTCAAACATGTATGCAGGATGTTGATGCAAACTAGAAGATATCATGACGAAAGACCATCACAAAGGTAATTTTGATTTAAGCGTTCATTTCTTATTTTTGAACAAATATCTGGATAAGCTTATGCATGATTGCCAAAGGAAGAACTGTGGATGTCTCCCTAGAGGACCATGTAGAAGGATGTAAGATCCTTCCGAAGAAAATGGTATGAAGAGGGCAACATGACATGAAGCAAGGCGAGATGTAGACTGACTCATGGATGAAAGTGATGGATGGTATGTGCCCTATGTAAAAGCCCCAAAAGATGAATACTCCATGACGAAGAAATTCATGACATCAAAGGAAGGAGTTCTTTAAGTAGCTAGTTAAGAAGAACTGTGTTAGGTCCCTAATTAAGACGGAGCCTGGAAACAAGTTTCTTACTTGTGGAAGAAACTCGGAAATTCCTAAGCCAAGAGGGAGCTTAGGTACATTCCTTTATTGGAATTGATATGTCCTCCCTAATTGAGAGGGAGAGATAGACACATCGTTCTGGTCTTCACTTGGGAAGACAAAATGGAGGATTGGGTAGTCATCTGGCATCCGATACTCTTTGAGGATGAAATAGGGCATCCAAGATAAGAGTAATCGTGGACTGATATCTTTGAGGACTAGCTATCCAAGATAAGAATAGTCCAAAGAAGGTCATACTCGGTGAACACCCGGGTGGAGTATGTACCTTGAGAGACAATGATTAGGGTGTTTATAAATCATTGGTCTCGCCAGCATTGTGCTTTGATCTAATGGAGAGATAGAGCTGTTTGTCAAGGCCTTGCTATGTGACAATGCTGGTTGATATGATGCCATATAGATGGGTTACCAATTCGATTCTTCTTTTATGAGAAATTCTTCAGATTGAGAATGACCAAGTACCATTATGAATACCTCCCTAGTTAAGAGGGAGTGTTGAAAAGTGTAACTAGGTTCGGTCTTCATTATGACATGTAATTATGATTTTTGTAAATGATGAAAAGAAGAAAATAAAATTATTTTTGTAATGCTTGCTTCATGGGTTTCATGAGTAAGAGATTTTATTTTAGATGACTCCCCTTGAGAGCCTTAGGATTTGTCATAAATATCATAGAGTTAATGTCATGTATGAAGAATGTATATGAGTCTATAAAAGTGTCTAGAAGCCCTCCAATGACAAGCACTAGTCCTCCTCTTCAAGTCGGCCTCCAAATGAAGTAAATAGCACATGTCGTCTCCTCAACTTAGGGACACATCCCTTTGTTAAGGTCATGTCGACTGATATATATGGGCAAACCACTGTATATAGGCGTGAAAGGCATTCGCATTTCCACAATTCATAAATTTAGACATCTCTCTGTAATTCGGGTGAACAGTCCTGTGACAATTTCGGATCACAGTTCGGATGACATGGAAGGAACTTAGATAGATGAGAGAAGGATACTGACGATCTCTGTTTGGGCAAATTACTGAAACATAAGTTCGGATCTCTGAGTGAAGGTCTCGGTGCTACAACAGAGGGATACGGTTCAGATGAGGGTATGTATACCACATCTAGATGATATATAGAAGCCACAGTTCGATGTTAGTTCGATGCTATGAAGGCGCTGCTATTTCGTGATATATTACAGTATTTCGGTGCTGTTGTAGTAAGGACATTTTGATGACAGTACAGTGATATGGTTCATTGCCATCTCAAGTATGTCTACAGTTTGTTGCTATCACATTATGCTCAGAAAGGAGATGATCTCAACTCTATGAAGGTCAAAGCGAAAGAGGAACTGAAAGGAGGAAGGAGAAGACAATCATGAGAACTAGTGTCCTGGTCTTGGAGTGGCTAATAGGTCAAGGGTCTTGGTCTTGGTATTCGTCAATTGAAATCTCTATAAGAAGAATTTGTGCGGGTTTTCCTCTCAAAGCAAGAGTTTTGGCCCTAGCTCATAGCCTACATTCTGTGTCTCTTGTCTATTTATGTTCATGCATTAGTTACTGTTTGATGAAGAAGAACACTAATAATCTACGAAGAAGAAGATTCTAATATAAGGAAATAAAAAGCATTCACAAGCAGTTACTAATTGAAGAGAAATCACCTAATGCTAATGCCCTAGATTTGTCAACATGGTAGTCATTTGATCTTCCGAAATATTATAATTACCCCATTTAATTGGCAAATATCCAATTTGAGTCCATAAGGCTCAACAATAGTTTAAAGAAGAAGCCTTCATTTGAAGAAAAATTAAGTCTTTAGATGTTCACTTTGATAGATACAAGAGGGAAAGAGAATTCCTAGCTTATTCTAGAAATCAATCCATAATGTTCTACTTGCTTTGATAGACCCAAGAGGGAAGGAGAAGTACTAGTTCCTTTTGAAAAAACATTGTATCCTACGACCTCTTGTTGTAGAACAAGGTGGGGAATAGTGCATTGGCCTTGAAGGAGGGTTTAAACCTTCGGAAAACCCTATAAAAGAGGCATTGGCCTTGATGGAGGGTTTAAACCTAGAAAAAGAGGCATTGGCATCAAAGGAGGGCTCAAACCCTAGGAAACGATAGAAAATGAGATGATCCAAAAACCCTAGTCATGCAGTTGCGAAGAAGCCTTAAGCAATCCCATTAGCGAAATATCTTAGAGAATAGTGGTTGAATTAACTAAGCGAGATTTACACATGCTTTGATACCATGTTGAATTTCACTGGAGATAGTGAGAGAATTGAATAGAACCAATGCAAACCCTAATTTTGCTAGAAAGAGGAACATAGATCAAAAATAGGGAAACACGACATTTGAAGAGATAATTTAACAAGAACACAACCCTAGAGAGAGAAGAATACCCAAAAAAAAGTGCGCTAGAGAGAGAAAGAAACCCAAGCACAAGAGAGAGCACAACATTTTATGGTGCCCCTAGGTAAATCACTTTATTAAGAATGAATGAATCACTTGAATGGAAATACAAATGAGAGTGGGCATATAAATACCCAACTCAAAGGTAGGGCACTTTCACCAATAGGATATTCGGCCTACATGTGCAAGATTGGCCTTGATTAAACCTGTAAATGTAATAATGATACAATATAATGTTACCTGCTGCCGAAAGTGAAGATTACACCCTTATTTTCAACATTTAGGCTACACCTAGACAAATCAAAAATAAAATTAGAAATACAACTGTTGATATAAGGAGTTGATGCTTGTACGAATGAGGTTTGTTCTCTTCTTAGAGCAAGTGGAGGTGAATCAATGGGATTATACCATTCATCTACTCCTTGGGGGGAGGAGGTGATTTTAAAAATTCCTTAGGTCATTGAAACTATATTTTGTTACATGCATGGCCTAGGCACACCTCCCAAACCACATAGAGAACATGGATACCTGATTGGAGAAAAACTACACTTGGGCCTTGAGTCTCACCAACTGAAAATCCAAAAAAGGAAAAAATTCAGAATCCATGCTCTAATAGAGCCTTCACATTTGGGCTTGTCAATTCAAGCCCTTGTGGCAATTCATAATGTATGGTCAACATTGAAATATTGAAGTGTTGAATTGGGATCCGAGATCTGTTAACTTGTGCTCCTGAAATGCTGTCCAAAGTTCTCTGGATTGTGTGTTTTTTCTCACGGTATTAGGGCCTGTTGATTTTTTATGTGTGGGAATGGTCCGTCTATGTACATGGTTAGGAACTTTAGGACAAACTAACCTAGTATTTTTTTTCCTTCAACTTGTTGGTAGATTGAAATAATTGGTTGAAACTTGGCACTTCCATTTGACTTTGTCCTTCTCAAGCAAGTTCTAGGGTATGTTGGCGAGATACTTTATCCCATTAAACGGCAAGTTTTGCATTTGTATTTTTTTTTTGTCTTTGCCAGCCTTTTTCTATGTCAGTTTAAACTTCAGTCACTTTAAAGTTTAAAGAACAAATAATGAAAAAATGTAATGCGGAGTAAAAGAATAACCTTCTTTCTAATCAAGCTTGTGGATGATGATTTTGGAGTTTTGAATGGACATTGAAAACACTAGAATTTTTGTTTGATAACTTTAGAATTTTTGTTTGATAACTTTGCTTCGCCAATATAAATAAGCTGTAAATTTCATATGAGGCAATTGTTGCCTTGGACATTACTGTAATCAGCAAAAAGTCACCAAAACAGGGATCATATCTTTGAAAATTTACGAAGGTTCCATTGCATCCATCATATTATTTTCTGGTTGCATCGTTGAACGAGCAAAATTCCTTCATTATATTTTGACAGTTGTGCCATGTATCAAGATTCGCAGGTCGAGGAATTATATTTTGACAATTGTGCAATGTATCAAGATTCACAGGTCGAGGAAGTGGGTTCAGCAATTCTTTTTATTTAATTTTTGTAGATCTGACAGGATTTGTGTAACTTCACTAGTAAAAGATGTATATATTTAGGTCTGCCTACTGGTCTGCCACTAGGGAAACCAGACCAGTAGCATAGCAATAAAGCTTTTGTCCAAATAAACTGTCTGAATTTAATGACAAAGCTTGAAAGATAATGCAGTCTCTGTCTGCCTAACATTTTACTATCAAACATATTACTAATTTTGTCTATGGATGCAGCTTCGCTGCTAGCATTACAAAAAATGAACAAAAAAGCATCTACTTGGATGGGCAGTCAACCTGAATGGTATCAAGGTATGCATCTTCCTCTTTAGAGGTTGGAATGGTTTAGCCAAGATGGAGACCCTGTCAATGAATTTCTTGGTTTGCTTTTGCATCTCATCGATGCAAAGAAGGATCTCTTGCTGAGATTCGGAGCACCCCACCCGAACTTTACCCATGATGGTTTTCAATTGCTAGTAGATATCTATGGTCTGCGTATATCTGGTTTGCTGTGTCCTAGTATTTCAGATTTTCAGTACCAGGGATGTAGTTTCCAACTTCCTCGTCCACTTTAGTATCAATAATAAATGTTCTTTCTATCCTGGCCTCCCTTTCGGTCTATTTCGTGGGGGTGGGGGGTGGGGGGGGGGAAGGTGTGATCTCTTCTTCCCTTGTGACCAGGGCAGCCTAGGCGGACCATAATAACTGTAATGAAAACAACCATCTTCAAGATTAAACACTGGTATGAACCTAAAGCTGAAGGGAGATCTTGATGACTAGGCAAGAGACATGGAGGAATCAACCAGGCTGCTGTTAAGAGCAGAGAGGTTACAGAAAAGGTGGGGATGGTTGGAGCTAAGAAAATAGAATTCATAACTAGAGAACTCCCCCCAAAGATAAACTCAAACCCAGTTCTAGCTAATCTAAATACAAAAAAGAGAGCATAGAACAACTGCCAAGGAAGAGAAGTAAACCAAGAGCAAAAAGGAAATATGAATACACAAAAGGAAAGAGCCTTGGCTATAACACCGACCACCCATAAAACAGATACAAGACGACAACCATGAAAGGTAACATCTATAACAGGCTTCACTTGTTTAATGGAATTAAAGAAAGAGTCGACCTGATACTTGGATTTCGCAGGAGAGTGCTCTATCACTATAAAACTCAAAGCAAGGTCAAAGCTGCTGAAGACCACTGTTGAATTAATGACCAAACATGCAGTCTGCACTTCCCTTCTATGTGAATTGAGCACCGACCATTAGTCAGACTGGGGCCTGAACCTCTCACAACAAGGGACTACACTATGTTAGTATGAAAGTTTTTGGAAGGTGTACCAAAAACCCTTACTTTAGTTACTGGTGACAAATAACCCTAACAAGAACAAACATAAGTGAAGAAGTTGCTAACACTCTTTGAATCTGCAAAACACCTGTTAGAAAATTGTGGCCCTGCAAAGAACAGTCATGCAAAATAGAAAAGTAGACAGCAGCAAATAACACAGTGTAAACCCAATGGACATAAAATGATTTTATTATTGAAAATAAAGTAGATTACACCTGGTGAGGAGACTATGCAGACTCAGGTCTACAAAATTCGCCTCTGTGGGATGAGTCTTTTGCTACCCTGCACTTCAACTTCAGCTCTCTCTCTCTTTCTTAATGGATGCAGTGGGCAAAAAGGAAATGGTGATGGCTTGAACTCAAAAGTGGGAGCTCAAATATCACTGGATGATAATAAAGACGATGAAGTGGTCATGTGTAGAATGAGGAAAAAACCTTTCTATTTATAATAAAAAATTAGGATAGATTTAGATCTAGAAAAAAAAAATAATATTAGACCAAATCAAGTTCTAGCCGTCAAGAATATTTTATTATATTTGTTAGAGGGAAAGATTTTTGAAAAGATCAAATATCTTTATTTAGTAAACGAATTCAAAAAATAATGATTTATTGAGTTAATTAAGGAAAAATGGTTAAAATAAAAATGATTTATTAACTACTTTGAGTGGGTAAAGTCAAAACTTTAGAAATAATTATTAAATAATGATTTAATAATTATTTCGTGAGAGAAATAGGGGATAAATATGAAGTAATAAATAAATAATGATTTATTTAATTATTCTCGAGTGGTTAAATAAAAAATGGTTAGAAACAATCATTAAATAATGATTTCGAGAGAATAATAAATAAATAATAAATTATTTAATTATTCTCTTGGGTTGTTTTGGATTTTAATGAGGAATAATTTAGAAAGTGGTTCGCTAAATTATTTCCTAAGGTGCAAGTGGGTGTATGTGTAAAACTCCATGCTACATGGTTGATTTTGATCAACTTAGTAGGAAATGGTTAGGTGATCATTGTTTGGGTGATGACAAACTACTGTTAACTCTTAGTAAATCACCGGTTAAGGAAAGCCACCTTATCTTTAAAATGAAACAGAGCTGAGAACTCAAAGTATATCTAGTTCCCACAGGCCTTCCGATGTAAATACACAATGTGGTGATCAACCAAAACCCATGAAATCTCCTCACTATCATTTTCCAGAGAGTACCATCCTCTGGTATGCATCCCTCATTTTGCCATGAGAGCACTTCGGACAGACATAACCACCTCAGTGCTCACTATAATGGCGTGATGATGGATCGATTGCTGACTTAACCCACCACCCTGTGATTACCATCTTCCTGTGCATTCCATCTCATGCTGGATCGTCATTTAACTACCATCACCGGTGGGAGGTGGCACAAATCTCCACCATCCCCAGGGTTCCGATATCTTAAATGTGCCTTGCGCATATTCCATAGTCACCTGCCATGGGGAGGGGTTCAACAATTATTTAACTATCAAGCTTATTTCGTATTCTACTTGAGACTATATGGTCACTCTTTACTTTCTTGAGAGTTTGTCTTGTCAAGCTATTTGACTAACATTTCTCCAGTTGCCTTTAAGACATAATACTGAGGAGACACTAAAAGATAGCCTCAAGGGCACCCTTTTATATATATTACGTGTGGCTTGCTAATGATAATTAGCTTTTCTCACATTAGTTGAATTGAATTTTTTTTAGGTGCACGTGTGCCCACATGTGAGTTTGTTGTATTATAGATAAATTAAAATGTGTCTTTATGTTGACTGATTTTAATAAACGCCATTAGGCTACAGCCTACAATTAATATGATCTTAAAACAAACATTATTTTATTTTCTCAGGAAGGTTGTGTTACTTCACCCTTAACATCCCTAGAATAACCTTTCTCATACGGTAAAGTCATTGACCTTTTTGTTTTGTTTTGATATACAAAGTTTTCTTGCAATATAAATTCTTTTCTGTATTTCTTATAGACTGCCCACTGCCCAGGCTGCTATGTTCTCACTTACATATTTACATGCACTCTACAGAAGAAAATGGTTTTGACAGTCTGTTAGCAGAAAAGTGAAGAATATAATCAAATTAGGAGTTTTTTGGTCTTGCTAATACAACTTATGTTGTGATTTCAATTTTGAATTGAAAAACTGTTAATTTTATTTATTTCTGCCACCATTCTAATAATGTATTTTTATTAATTTGATTGAGATGCATTAGTGGTTGCATTATTATACTTCCTTTTCTTCTATGCATATTTAAGCAGAGGTTAACTGTCTCCTTAACATTTTCATGGCAGATGAAAGACATTGCCACAGAGAACTTTCAAAAAATACGTGAAGCATATGAAATTTTGAGTGATGCACACAAGAGGCAAATTTATGATATCTATGGTATGGAAGGTTTAACATCAGGTTTGGAGCTTGGTCAAAGACTGAAAACACCTGAAGAGATAAGGGAGGAGTTTGAGAGGGTGAAACAACGGCGAGAGGAGGAGAAATTTGCAGCTCATGTGCGGCCTTCGGGGTCTTTTCTGGCAAATTTATCTTTGCCTCAGTTGCTGAATGGCTATAGCCTTATAAAAGGGTATAAGATAAGCTGTTTTCTAAACCTTTTTTACTCAGAAACTTATGATTGCTCCCTTGTTGGATGCTTTTTGGCAATGTTTCAAGAGCTTCTGTGTATAGATATCATTTCTGTTTTTCAATTGTTGCATGATCAACATATTCGACAGAACTGCATTTTTGTCATTTTGTTGGTCACTTGCAAATGAGGTAAAGAAAGTGGATTTGGCAGATAATTAGGTGATTCTGACCTTTCTCAGCAGAGGATTTTTAGGTTCTCTTACACTGAGTGCTGACTTTGATGCACTTCCTCCCTTTTTAGGAAAATGAACAATATTGCTGATTTTCAAAGGAAATTGTCTTGCCACAGCTGTCTGATTCATATTTACATATGAAAATAGCTCACAGGGGCAATATGATTAAGATTGGATAAAGGAATGTTGCCAATGAAAGTTGGTTGAATAATTGCACAGACAAAATCATTACAGCAAGACTCCCAATCTAATATACTCTTATCGAAATCAATCACAAGAAGGAAGGCAAAATGATATAATATAATGTACACTCTTCTTCTAAGCATAATGATAACTCTTGTAGTTGGTAAAGAAATAAAGAAAGGAAACCATTTTAATAGCCTTATATGACCAAGATAATTCAATGATGCTTAAAAGTAGTTGTAAAAGGAATGCCTAAAACATCCCCCATCTAAAAAACCATGCAAAAGGGGTTTAGAAATAAAAGACAAATGCAAAGCCTACAAAAAAGGTAAGCTCTGCACGATTACATGACACTGACTATAAGAAATCAATCTCTGGGAGGATACAACAGAGTGAGATGAACTACGAAGTGTTGCGTAGGCAGCAGATCAAATCCCTAGAGGGATTGCGCAGTCCAAGCTAGGAGGGCAAGATTCTCGAGGAAAATCTCTCTCCGAGTGAGTTGACAGAGAGGTAAGATTTCCAGTTCGTGATTCACTGATTTGTCAGTGGCAGAGGGAGCAGCACAGCAGCAGATCCAGCGCTGAGCAGTCTTCAGGTGAGACACAGTTTTCTGCAGCAGTTGCTGGGGCAGAAAAATGTCAGAAGAAGGAAGAAGACACCTTTTGAGGGAATTTCTTCCTTAGTGAATTTCGAGCCAAGGAATTCTATTTCTCAGTTGCTGAGCAGAAGTAGAGAGGAGCAGATCTACGAACTCTAGTAGGGAGTGCGTAAGCCAGCCTAGAGTGTGTAAGCCAGCCTAGCAGGTGCGCAAAGGAGAGAGGGAGCAATTTGACTTTTGTTGGCAGAAATGGCAGCTAATGGGCTGAGAGATCAAGATCGAATGGATGGAGCATCCAACTATGTGATCTGGAAGGCTAGGATCTCCTGCCTTCTAGATTGGCATGATCTCAAAACCTATGTCGATAGTGTGGTAGTTGAACCTACCGATGCAGATCTGCTTAAGAAGTACAAGGCTGAGATGGTGGAGGCCAAGCAGTTCATCCTCGACGGAGTGAGGTATCACGTTGTATGTCACATTGTTGGCAAAGGGACGACCAAAGAGATGTGGGATGCCTTGGCTACGTTTTATCAATGATCTTCTGAGCAACAAAAGATGTACTTGGAGGAGAAAATGAGATCTGCGAGGATGCAGATGGGGGAACACATTGATCCGTTCCTAGCAAAGCTTCAGGAAGTCCGAGATCAGTTGGCAGCTGTAGGATCATCACCTCAGCCTACAGAGATGGTGAGGTTGACCCTGAATTCAGTCTCAGAAGAATGGCAAGTATTTGTCTAGAGTATCCTAGGTAGAGAGAAATTGCCGGATTGGGAAGGAATGTGGGCCGCTCTTCAACAGGAAGAGATGAGGCGAGACTTAGTCAAGTGCAAGCTTGATGGAGGCAGCAGTGGTGGGACGAAGCCCAAGGAGGAGGAGGACAATGCAACCCTTGCATGAAAGGGGCAACAGGAGTAGTGGAGGTAGAAGAAAGACATCTCAAGATCAAATGTTTCCGGTGTGGTGAATTTGGTCACTACGCTACACAGTGTCCTCTCAAGAAGAAGGACAAGGACGAGAAACATGATCCCCAGGTTGCAACCACAAGGATCAAGGAGGAGGAGTTTGCCATGATTTCCTAGATACCTCTAGGGGAGAGGTGGAGTGATCTAGTATTGTAGTTCGAAAGAACTACAGATGGGCAGGATCTTTGAGGAGTCCACCTCTTGGATCAAGACCTTGCTACGGGAGCCCATAGTCAGCAGTAGCGGGATGGACCAGTGTCAGGTGGTGCAGTCAGGTGCTAGAGTGACAGATGTAATGGCTAGTAGAAGTAAGATACTGAGCAACGCAGAGCTAGTGTTGGTAACAATGTAGTTGGCACATAGTAGAGTCAACATCAACGTAGAGACTTCAGTGGCAGCGCAAAGGCTCGCAGCAGTCAGAACTTGGACGACAGATGCATCATATTGAACCCAATTGGTTCAATATTTTGGATGTTTTTCTGTTGTAGTTAATGCAGAAGGCAACATCAATAGTTGGAGCAAGGTTGCAGTGCAGGTGCAGTTGGCAGTAGCATGTAGAGTCAGCAACATCATAGATGCAACATTTACGCAGTAGTTGGTGGGCAGTGATGTCAGACATCAACAACACAGAGGGAGATGTTACAAAATCAGGGTGATGCTTCAGCAGGTTGCATTATTAGAGCACATTCCTCACTAAGAGGGAATGTTGATTTTTGGTAGCACCAGATGTGCTCTAAGCCTCAAAATTTGCAGGGAGGCTAGGACGCATGTGTTCCAGAATACCCAGAAATCGTTTTGGGAAATTCCTTCAGGAGACAGTTTTATAAAAATAATTAATTATTTTTAATGGATGCCTAAGTCTAAACTTAGGAAATTAAAATAATTAAAAGGTAATAATTAAACTGGGGGTGAAACTTCTAGATGAAGACGAGGATAGAGTCAAAATGATCTTAGCCATTGATTAGAATCTAATCTAGGCCGTTGATTGATCAACAAGAGGATTATAAGAAGAGGCTTGATGGGCATTTGGAAAATAAATCGTGTGAGAGATCATAGATCGATTTTCTCAAGAGAGTAGCACAATAGTTGCCGGAGAGGTCATCGAGGAGATTTCTTGCAGTGAGGTACAAAGATAGTTTTCCGGTTGGAGAGTTTTCTGATCTGGGGATACATTGCAAAGGAGGCAGAGAGAGATCCAGAAGAGGCAGCGCAGGGCCACGCTGGGCTGCGTAGAGCCACGCTGAGGCAGCGCAAAGCCTGAGAGGAGATTCAAAATTGGCTAGAGAGTTGAGTTTTAGAGCCAGAAGCCAGGGTGTGAGACTGGAAGGGAAGAAAAGTCAAAGTTGCAGAGGCAAATCGACCAACAAGAAGGGTGAAGCAGAGCCTAGTAGCTCTAACACTGGATTGCGTAGGCTGACACAGAGGCAGTGTGGGGCTTGCCATCTAGAGCCTGGATCGGTATTGAATTTCCAGTGATAGTGTGAGGTATTCCTCACTAATTCTCTGCCAGTCAGATTCTCTGTATTAGATAGCCAGTAAGGCACCCAAAGATTATATTCAGAAACTGCTGCATAATAATACAAACTCTCAACTGCTGCACCGGTTTTCCCGCATGGTTTTTCCGGGGACATTTGTTCAAAAACAACGGTGTCACTTGTGTGTTATTTCTTCTTGCTCAGTTCTTGTTTCCGCATATTATTTATGCTGTGAAAGCTGCAGTTGTATTTATTTCAATGTTTACTGTGTAATACTGTAAATAACTTGTAAGAGAATTAGCAAGTAGGAGAAATAACATCAGATTGCTGCAGTAGGGATTTGGGTCACCAGATTTTCACACTTTGCTGGTTCTTTAGGATGATGACCTGGTTTCATGTTGTATCTTTTGCTTATCATCATTTCCAGATTCTGGGACTTAGGTGGCGCTTGATCAGATTGTTGTATCTCTCAATTTACAGAATTCCATAAAACCCATCTAAACAATCTTCTGACTCTATTAGACTGCCATTTCCGTACATTGAAGGCTGGGTTTAGTTGGATTCATCTGGACAATTTATCACGTTGGGCATTCCAACTTCTGTATATATTGCCAAGAGATTAATAGTAGCTAAAAGAAATTAGCCATAACTTTATCAGTTTCATCATCAACCTCTGTCTCTTCTATTTTACAAACTACAGGGTAAAGCAAGTTTTCTGGATCAGTTTTCTGTGCAAAGTTATTGGGTAAATACTTTATTTTTCCTGAATATTTTTGACCAATGCCAAAAAGAAACTGTATCTCTGCTTACTGTGTCTTATTAATCTCGTTTAATCTTGTAAGAAACTGAAAACATTTAAAAATTTCCAAAGTCAACCACATGGACTTCATAAGTTGTAAATCTGACTTTTACTCACTGCTGCTATTTCTATTTACCTGTTATGCCCTACGCCTGCTCAAATGGTTCTGCAATGTCTTTATATTACTCTTGTCTGATAGGGCAAAAATCATTTTTCTGTCTGCTACTTGCTGCTAGGGCACGTGTTCTGGTGTTGAAAATCCTGGTCTGCAAAAGAAATTCTCTGCTAATTACTTCTTCCTTATGTTGCGTGCTTTGCAAATGCAGTTTTTTGTCACTGCACCTTTTATTTCTGGTGAAAAACAAGATTCTCTGCAACTTCAGCTTTCAACATTTTCATTTACTCTTTAAAGCATCATGCTGAATTTTTTTATCTCTCAGAGGGTCTGCTGCTTGCAAAAAAATAAAATAATAGTCAGTTCCAACTGTAAAAATATATGGGTATACCTGTCGCTGATGGTATGGGTTTTTCATTTTTGAAAGAAAATGTTGTGACTCACAACCTATTCATTGATTGTTGCCAGATGAACAACTTAAAAATAACGCTTGGATTTACAACTATTATTCACTGCTTTTATTAATCTCCATTTAACTGAATGCTGCCAATGGGATTAATTTTTCTTTCATATATTTGCTGTTCTTCAAATATATTTTGCTGTTTCTTGCTGCTATGTACAGAGTCTGCTAACTAAACAAATGTGCAGAAATCACGGGAGCTATTGGGTTACTCCTGTAATGAATCTTCTGCCATTAGGTTAAATGCTGTATCGAATCTGCTGCTTGTCGTTTACTGGTGTCTTGCTTCCTCTCTCACAGATGTGGTGTCTCACTAGGCTATCATTTTTCTTTTATTCTTTTGACAATTAATCTTTCTGAATAAATGAATGTAAATTTTATAAAGTAGAACTTAGAAGCTTTATATACTCTATTTTGTACTCTTTTTGAAAATTGAAATAAAAGGTTTAAAGTTTCACTTGCCTTTTTATTTCCTCATCCTCTGTATTTGATCACAAGCTTTGGACTTCTCTTGGCTCTTTAGACCTACTCCTGATGCCCAAACCAGTCCAGACTCCAACCCTCATCTTCTATGGATCTCAGGAACAAGTGTTGCTTTGCTACTACATTGGAAATAAGGGTGCACACATTTACACACACAATGGTGGAGAGAGAATATAAGCAAAAGTCTTTATCATCATTGTTGCAACATATGTTTTCCACACCTATTAATGATCTCTCATTACTTTATTATGTAACACCCTAGGTTGATTATTGTGATTTAGCCACCTAACCACTAACCTTAACATATATATATATATATATATATATATATATATATATATATATATATATATTAATTGAACAGATATTGGACATATAAATTCGCACATGCCCATGGGGCTTTGAATTGACGGTGAATGGGTGCACTGTTAAGGCACTCCTTGTGATAGGTCACTGGTTCAAATATCCCGTGGGTGCTTACCTACCAAAAAAAAAAGAAGACATAAATTCGCACAAGTATTATTAACTCAAAAAAATTATCGTGCGTTATAGTTGACCCCTTTAGCATTCCTCGCTTGAGATAATTAATTTAAACACCAAGATGCAATTAAAAAGTTTGAACCCTGAATGGAGGATTAATACAAATCTGTTAGTGCAAACAAAGAAAGATAATCATGCTGAAGTTTTCTGTTGCTCTGGAAGGTCTTCTACCCAAGCTTGGTGGCTTAGCATGTAGAAGATATTTGATTGCCTCTTTAGGTGCTTGCTTGGTGGAGTAAATGATTTTATGATTTCTTTTCTAAGGTTAACTTAGGAAAAATACAATAATTAATCTAATTAATTATTCTGGACTGCTAGGCCTGTTAGCTCTGCTACATACTTCAGCATTTGGAGGACCAAATACTAGCTTGGCCATGTGTTTTTGCAAAAAGGGAGCTCGCAGCAGTTATTTACCTTCTTCTCATTCATCTTCCTCATACTCTCTTAGCCCTTCGTATCTCTGTTTTTCGTCCAAAACCCTGTATAAACTCGCTTTCCCTCAGGTCCCTGGGTGCAAAGTTAAACCCATGAGACCGTGATCGTGTGACCCTGCGCTTTTCATAAGCCCTTTTCCCTTATCGCTATCGGCAAATCGCATCATGTGTATAAGGCCCAAACCCCTTGATTCCCGCCGATGCGATAAGGCGATGCCCCTTCGTTAGTCTTAAATATGGTTAATTCCTTTATTGGTTCCGCGGTCTAATCGCAAATCGCAATTGTAGCTTTCAGCCGGTCCCTTTTAAGTCATGACTATTGCATCACCGATCGCCGATTATCGACTGCCCACGCCAGATCCGATATAGCCCATAGCTCCCGTGTATAAAATTTCAAGTCCGATTTCCGCCTACGATAGTGTATTGGCCGCATTGCATAGTTCTCCCCGCAAATCAATCTCCGCCTCTCATCCGCTTAATCCAACGGTGATCGCTCCTCCCGCTCTTGCTAGCCGTCCACGCGTTAACTCGCGACCGCAGCGGTTTTCCTTCTGTCCCATCTACCACGTGTCATGCGATAAGTGTGACCACTCGCCCTTGTACGAATACCGCCCGACCCCCCAAAGCAGTGCGATAGATACAACTTACCGCCCGCTAAACCTCGTGCAGCTTCCTCACCCGATCACCATTCAATCTTCTCGCATGAGATCCAATGGCCTGTGTTCGTCCCGATTCCATTTCCTCCCGTTTCCTCCCGCAAGTCGATCTCTGCCATTCATCTGCACGATCCGATCGCTGATGCTTTTTCCCGTCCTGTGCACTGTTGTGCCATGCAAATCTTCACGTCCAAAGCCTGCACCGTGCATCTGAAGGTCAAAGGTGGCCAACTACCTGTGCTCGGCGCAATTCATCTTCAGCTACCACATTCAAGAGCGATATGGCCGCAGGACGAGAAGGACAAACTTCGAGCAGGCAAACACAATCAGCAGTTATGGAATTTCATGCATTTCATTTTCCATCTCATCAAGAAGTACAATAGAGTATCAGAAAGGATCAAGTTCATTCATTGAAGTAGCAGATCATAGCAGAGGCCCATTTTAGACAGTTAATGTGGTTGGTGGTCCATTATGACCCCTCCACGCATAGAATAGCATATATTTTTGTAATCAACCTCTATATATATCCAAAACTTAGAATGGATGAGGGTTGATGGTTGTTGTTTTGATGTAAGGTTCAACTTCTGGAAACTGTAACTATTTTGATACTTGTAGTGTCTGGTCTTCATTTTCAGCTAATACAAGCTTCTTTTGCCGTTAATTGCTCACTTTGCACTTCTACTCTATTCTAAGTTGTGCCTGTTATGCAGTTTTCATGTACTCTTGATGTTTAGCATTAGAGAAGCTGTCATCCTACCTCTGTGTTGAAGTCTAGTATGTATCATTGAATGTGTTATGCAGGTTTCTGTTAGCTTAGTGCCAGACAACTGTCGTCCTGTTTGTTCATTAGGAAATAGATTTGCAGACCTTTTTAGCGGTTGCAGTCGGCCATCACATGGTCTTGTGCATCTGCTGGTGTGGTCAGTATTCTCCATACTCGCCTAATCCTCAAACTGTGAGTAATTGGTGGTCTAAAGCCTTGTAGTCTGGGGGTGTTCACCCATGTCTGGAGTTAAGCATAGTAGAAGTGGTTATCTGGCTTGAACAAGCATCATTCCTTCCATTCATCCATTTCCAACATTATGTTGAGTTTGTAATGTTCTCGAGCACCTTCGAGATACAACCTAGGAGAGTTTCTTGGGGTGATAACAAGACCAAAGTTCTAAGGACAAATAATATAATTATTTAAGTGACTTGGGTATGATCTCAAGTGAGGCTTAGGATCTAATCCTAGCCATTGATTGTTGAATTTTGGTAGCTGCGGTCGGCATTCTTAAATTACATTAGCCCACAAAATTAAAAGAAGCAAAAATTCAAGTATGGATTCAAGTCGGCTTTAAAATAAAAGAGGGAAAAATTCAAATTTTGAATTTTGAAATTACCTCCAAAAGTACAAGTTGGCTCCATATTGCTCAAAGTCGGCCCAGCTAGAGAGACACATCTATTCTGCTCCTTCAACAACTATATTTTGCCATTTGTCCTCACCCATTTGGAGCAATTCAGATCAACTAAAATCATTTGTTTCTGTTCACATGTGCAAAGAAGAGAGAGAGCAAAAAGGAGGAAATTTAACTTGCGTTGACCACAAAATCATTTGAGCAGCAGACCAAATCTTTTTGGGTAGACATTTGGGCAGTGGATATTGAAAATGTTAGTGAGAAAGGGTTCCTTGATTTGTGTCTTAATCAAAGGAACCACAATGAGTTTCTCCTTGAGCATGCATAAGTTCTTATGAGTTAGGAGCTAATTCCTAAAAAGTAGGATGAGTTCCTCAAATTTAGGGAAATTCCCAAAAGTTAGGAGTGCAAGAAGCAGTTAACTAGTGCTAATTTGTGTTAGGCCAAGTTTATTGTCTTCTAGTGCGAGTTATTTTGTGTCAAAAGGACGAGTTGATTGAGTTAGGCTCCTAAATTATAGGAAGGACAAATTAACACAACCGGTGAGCTTTTGTTAACTAGTCAATCAATAGTTTGACTTTCCTCAAATAGAACTTGCCAGTAATAGCCTAATCGAAGTGCTTATAAGGAGGAACGAAGGCAAAATTTGATCATTGTCTTGTGAGCACAAGTTGGCGAGACAAGGCAGTAGAGAGCACAGGTTGGTACTTGTGTGAGTTTCATAGAGAGAAGATAGGGATCACCAATCTTGCAAGGGTTTCAAGCCTAGTTCGAGGCAGGAAAACGAGTTTGTTTTCATATTGAAATAAGTTGTATTTGTAAGAGATCTAATGCTTAGTTTCTACCAATAATCAAGCAGAGGGTTTTGCCAGTTGGGTTCCCTAGAAAAATTGTGTTGTTGAAAGTGTGCATTTATTTCTGTTCCTATCCCGCTGCAAAATAAGTAGAGAAATTCTTTGTCTATATGAAAAGAAATTAGATTTTAGATTGTTCATATTAGTAGTTGCAAAATTTTGTGGATTTTCTACAGTAGATCGAGTTTTTTTGGGCAGGAACAAGTGGTCGAAATTTAGCCTATCTCCTGCAGTTTGACTAAGCCTATTTGTGGGCAGTTTGACCAAGTTTGACTGGGAAAATAAGATTGTATCTCTTGTTGAATTGGACAATTTCTTCTAAGAAATGGTTCTTGGGTTTTTCCCTAGTTAGGGTTTTACCCTGGGTAAAAATTCGTGCCTTTTGTGTTTGGCTGTCTCTTTATGATCCTACTGTCATTATTGCATTTCTGTTGAGATCTTCTATGTATAATTGCTTAATGATGAATGTAACATAAGATGGATTAATTAAGAAATCATTGGAAAGTAATTATCAGTATAGAAGATCATGAAAACTCAACATGGAATCTGAGCAAGGTTAAAGAACAACCATGACAAAAAAGCCCTAGATAGAATTCTGTAGCCCTAGTTCAAACCTCAAACCAACAAGAAAGGACAAAGTTAATGAGGGTTCTGATTATGTCTTGAAGAAGAAAGAATATTGTCTGGTAGATAAAAGAAGGAAAAGGCTGCCCTTAATATCTCGGCCTCAGACATCATGTTCTTTGAGCAGAAGTATAGAAGGTAGGACACAACCCATCTAAGGTAGGCCACATAGCCTAAGGAGAAGGCAAAGATGCTTCAGGTCTGTCCTAGGAGGACCGAAGGGCCTCAGTTCGAGAGGCCTCAATGGGTGAACATAGTACGCTGAGTAGCCTGTGAAGAGGCCAACAAAGTTGTTTTTCTATATAGTAGATCTACTAAGATCTGTTTCAAGAGGTTGTGTAGCATGGTCTAATGCCTCCTAGATTTGTAATTCCTACTTATAGACCTCAAAATTGTGGATAAGACTACTGTGTATACAGGTCACTAAAAGGAGCCTCCTTTGTAAATCAAGGTTACCATTTGATCGATACCTTGAAAACAAATTATCCCGCTAAGGTGCCATTACTTGCCAATATAGATTGGAAGGTTGTTTGATTCAAGAAACCAGAGGGAGCTAATATTTAATTCTCAGATTGACACTCACCATTGTTTGAAGAAGTGAATCTTGGAGGATTGAATAGGTAAACGAGTACCTCAAGCACAAGTGCAATCTATACCTCTGAAAGTGCAAACATAGATATTCATAAGTTTACAGTGAAGAAGAGACCTAGTTCCTCATCAGTTTTGGAGACCAAAATCCTCTTGTAAAGGCCGAGTCATTCGTAGAACTGAAGGACAAATTGTTGCTATTGCTACATTGTTTTTGAGGAGGTTGAGCTACTTGGTTTGGAGAGGCCAAGAGTAATCATCTAAGATTTGCCAAGTATTTTTGTTTGTGCCCTAGAAGAGGGTCAAAACCTCTGATTTGTGAACAAAACCCGTGGAAAAAATTTGATGATGACGAAAGTCTAGACCATGCTTGTCCACTTGAAGATTGTTACTTGCTCATTTATTAAGGGCCACTTGAAGATTGTTACTTGCTCATTTATTAAGGGTTGGTTGATGGAGCAAGTTCTCTTGTAAGATGCTATAGAGGACATTGGAATGCCATAGTCCTATTCCCTTCTTTGAAGACACATTACTTTCATGAAGTATTCTTTGGAGATTTGTAGCTATGTCTCAACCTACATTTTTTCGTCCCTGTTGATGATAGTTGGAGGATGTTGTTTCTTTATAGTGCTAGTAAATAACAAGGTAGAATACAAGCCTTACAAAAGCTATAATGGATCATTAATCTTGATACATTTGCTTGGACTAATACCAAGATGGAACATCATTGATTGACTGATGACATGATGGATTTCATCACATAGGTAGAGGCATGAGGACTTTATGGCACATTCTTTTCCACTTATGGTTTTGGACATTTGGACATGTGGGGAATTATCTCATCTATATTGGCTATAACAAAAAATTTCCACATGACAAAGTTTGTTGGACTTACAAAAGGTGTAGATGAAGTTTGGAAATCTTAGGGTTTGTAAACCCTAGAAGACGAGAAGTCTTGGATGAGAAAACCATAGGGCTTGTGGATAAACCCCTAGAGCTAGACCTAGATCAATATTTCCGTTGAAAGAAGAAACCCTAGCTCATGCCAAAATGGAAAGGAAAGCAACATGCTAATGGCAAGGATGAACATTTCTAGCTTGATGAGATTGCAAATGGATTTGAATGATTTCTGTGATAATGTAAGGATCAAGAGGGAGTTAACAAATTCCCTACAATGCTCAAAAGATAAGTACTTTCTATCTTTGATTATTATTATTATTATTTTATTCATTTGGTCTCTTGTTTTTGTTTCTTTTGCTTGGTTATAATCGTTTCTTCCATGGATTCCTAATGAGGTTTGCAAGTACATCATGAAGGTTGCTAAAGATTTAGCAACGAATAGAAGCATCGGGAAGAATGAAGCAAAGTTTGAGACAAGAGGATTCTCCCAGGATTGATTTCAAAATGGAGAAATTATACAAACACCTAAAACCATGCCAACTCCTAGTTCAGAAGGAGTAGGCAATTAGATAGATTTTGGAAGGATGCCATGATGGAGAAAATTTGCCAAAGAGAAGTCAGTGGTGACTTCCAAGTGGATCTATGAGATCAAGGATGTGGTAGATGGCAACATAGAGAAGTACAAAGTGAGATTCGTGAAGATTCTCCTAGAAAGAGGGAGAGGATCATGAAGAGACACTTGCTCTAGTTGTCAAGTACACTTCTATTAGAATTTTTATTTCTATTACTTTTATTATGGATTGGAGATTACGTCAGATGGATGTAAAGACCGCTTTCCTCAATGAAGTAATTGGGGAAGAAGTGTACATAGAACTACCTTAGGGCTTTGAGGTACATGAGAAAGAGTCTCATGTCTATGGATTTAAGAAATATTTATACAAGGCTCGGGCATGGATATCCTGAGTCTTGGTTGATCTAGTTATTATATGACTTGCCCCGAATGGGAGTAGAAGGACTCATGTGACTGAGGGAGCAACGGGGATTGTCACATCAAGATTTGTTTCAGAGAGAGCACCTAGTCAAGGTGACCGGAAAGCAGCCGTGCTAACAAATCTAGTAAAGGAAGCCGATCGGTTTATGATTGAGCCAAGGCATGTGCTCAAGCATGTATTGAAATATCTGCATGGCACAGTCAATTATGGATTGAGATATGTATAAATTGATGAAATACAACTACAAGAATATACAGGTTGGGAAGAGAGTGCAAAAGACAGGAAGAGAACATCAGGATGTTGTTTCAGGATGAGCAGGAAGCAGAAATTTGTTGCACTCAACATTACAGAGGCCAAGTATATTGCAGCTAGTTTGGCGAGTTGTGAAGTAGTGTGGCTTCAAAAGCTACTCGCCAAGTTGTTTAATCAGGTGCAGGAGACGACTATGATGTCGGGTTGTTAAAATTGGCAATTAGGGCGAAACTCCATGTGGGTCATCTTATTTATGGTAGCTGATATTTTTCTTGGATTCCTCTCTCCGAGAGGTGTAGGATTGATCTAAAGATCATCTGATTCCGACAAGTATTTATGGAGATACAAATTTATTTGTATTATTTGGCAAATTGTCAAGGTCGGCCAGCAAGCAAATTACCCCAGCTTATCCTCAACGTTGCATTATAAATAGAAGAGGTCTTCAAGTCATTTGACACAACTTATCTCTTGTCATCTCTCTCTCCACTCGTTTGGGTTTTAGTGGAAAGAGAGGTCTAAAGGAAAGAGCCCTAATTGCAGTCCTAAGGAGAAGCCTTATACACAGTCCTAAAGGAAGGAGATGTAGCCAGCCCTAGTCGCAGTCATAAAGCAACCATAGCCGCAGTCTTGAAGGTGCCCTAGTGCCCTAACCGCAGGCCTAATCTGTAACAAAAGGAGGCCTAATCAGCAGCCTTAATCCGCTGTCAAGAAAGCCCTAAAACACAGCTAAAAGAGAGCCCTAAATCACAGCTAAAAGAAAGCCTTAAAACACAGCTAAAAGGAGATCCTAAGCCACAGTAAAAGGCATCCCTAGGCGCAGTCAAAAGAAGGCTTAGACGCAGGCAAGAGAGGCCAGAAACACAGCTAAAGGAAGGCTCCTATTCTCAGCAAAAGGAAAGTCCTAGCCACTGCAATAAGGAGCCATAAGACAGAAAGAAAGAAGCCCTAGAATCAGCGTGGAAGTATTATGTTTTGCTGTAGGTACAGCGTGTGAAAGAGAGGCTGTTTTGAGTGCTGTTCCTGGGTGCTCTTGTAGGGAGAAACGCTGAAGTGTGAAGCTTAAGATCACAGCAAGAAGAGGCATTCAGCGTGGATGAAATAGGGCTGTTCAGTAGCCATTCCAGGAAGACTGAAGGGCTGAATAAGGCCGTGTATCTTGCTTGAAAGACGTGAAGAAAGGGAGATGTCTGAGGGCCCATAGAAGATGGAACAATCCTCTTGAATGGCTGTCGCAGGCCTGTTCTAAGAGCTGTAGGATGCCACTGTAATGAGAGGAAGGCAGAACTATTGTTAAGGGCTTATAGGCTGCTCTGCGTTACAACAAAGGGGAGAACTTTCTCTTGGAGGATAATTACATTAATGGAAGGCAATCTGGGCCGATTTTGAGGGTTGATAAATATGCCCTAACCAGTATTCAGAACTGCAGTCCTTGATTTCAGAACTGCAACCTCAGTGTGTCATCTTCAAGGTGTAAATCTTTGATGTCAGATCTTCTATTTGGCAAGTCAAGTATTGACGTAAAATCGTTTTACTTTATCTCTTTCACCAATGACAGTTGGAAAGGACAAAAGGCTTAATGGGTTCCTCATCCCCCTTTTCGGCTGAAGACAAGCTCAGTGAACAGTTTGACTACCATGGATGGAAGATGTCTCTTGATTTGACATTGGAAGAACAAGAAGTGTTGGATTATGTGAAGGGTAAAATCCCTGAGTCTCCATCAAATGCACCAACTGCTACAAAGAACAAGTACACCAAGGGTGAAGTCAAAGCGAAGAAGATTATCAGAGATTCCATTGACAAGCGTCTGGTGGCCTACATCTCCGATCTAAACACATCCAAGGAGATCTACGACAGATTAGTAAGCATGTTCAAGGTTAGTGATGCAAATCAAATTTTGTTTCTCAAAAATAAGTTGAAGGATATTAAGAAGGGCAAGGACGAGGATATTCAATCCTACTTCTTAAGGATCACTGAGATCAAGAATGATCTTCTATTGATTGGAGAAATCATATCTGACAGGGAACTTCAACTTACTATCATTACTCTTGGAGGGCTCCCACTCGAGTGGTATATATTTAGAACCACTATTCTCAATAATGATCGAATTCCGAGATTTGAAGAATTGATGTTGAGATGCATTCAAGAAGAAACCTGGATGGTGAAGCAAGAGATGCCTTCTAATAGAGGCAACCCCACTGCTTTCTCTGCTCATGCCAAAAGGAGAAACAATGCAGGGTCTAAAGGTCACTTCAATGGAAAGCCCAGATCTAAGGGTGGAAGGAAAGGCAGATGCTTTGCTTGCAATAAGTTTGGCCACTATGCGAGGAAGTGTCCAAATAGAAGGGACACATCACATGATGATCACAATCATTCTAGGGGCAACTTCAACAATGATCGAAGGAATGACAGGTACAATGGCAAAGTAAAAAGGAATGCAGGACATCAAGGAAATGGTCGACCCTCCAAGAAAGCAAGGAACATATGAAGAATCAAATGTTGTTTCTAATAAGCAAAAGGAGTATTATCTTATATCAACCCTCTCCACTATCTCTCCTCCGGATTCTTTGGAAAATTGGCTTATTGATAGTGGTGCTTCAAGGCACTTCACCGGATACAAGGAAGCTCTCTCTAATCTGATAGAGAAGGAAACAAAATTGGAGATTATTATTGGAGACGATGCCACCTATCCCGTAAAGGGTGTAGGGAATGTTACCCTTCAATTAAATTAGGGTATCACGATTCACTTACAAGATGTTCTATATGTACTTGACCTCAAGAAGAACTTGGTGTCCATTTCGGCAATGGAAGACCAAGGTTACAAGGTGGCATTCATCGATGGAAAGGTATGCATTTGAAAAAGGAGTTTTAAAGATGCTTTTACTCTTGGGGTCAGGGTTGGTACTTTGTATCAAGTTGCAGGAAGTCCATTGGGGACCATGTTGTGTGTCACATCTCTTCAATCTGAACTATGGCACCGAAGGTCTGCCCATCTTCATTGTAAGGCCCTAACCAGTGTGAGATAGATGGTGACAAGGATGCCCGAGTTCAAAGAAGAGCATGAAGGCATATGTTCGGGATGTACAGAGGGAAAACTTACAAGTAATAGCGAGACCACAAATATGGAACAACCCAAAGCGTTTGAGGTTCATGATCAAGAATCTCATATTTGTAGGTTGAAGAAAGCTCTCTAAAGTTTGAAGCAAGCACCCCGGGCTTGGTGTGAGAGGATTGACAACTATCTGATGAAGCCGAGATTCATTAGGAGTCAAGTTGATCCAAACCTTTGCTTTAAGGTTGTGGATGATAGACCTCTCATTCTGGTGCTTTATATGGATGACCTCTTTCTGACAGGTGCAGACCCTCTGATTTACAAACGTAAGCGGGAGTTGGATTCCGAATTTGAAATTGTGGACTACAAGCTTGTGACTACCCTATGGAGCTTAAATTTAAGAAGTTATGCAGTAGTGCTGTCGGACCTGAATTGGAAAATGCCTCTGAGTATCGTCAACTCATAGGAACATTGATGTTCTTAGTGAACTCCCGTCCAAATATATGTTCTGCACTTAGCATGTTGAGCCTATATATGGTTGAGCCTCATCACTCACATTGGATTGGTGCCAAGAATCTTTTGAGATATCTTCGGGGCACAATCACTCATGGACTGAGATACATTGCTGAAGCTGTGAAGTTGTATGGTTATTCTGATACTGATTGGACAAGTAGTATGATGGATCGCCAAAGCACTTCTAAGTGTTGTTTCTCTTTGGGTTCTGCTTCGATATCCTGGATGAGTGGGAAGCAAAAGTCGGTTGCTTTGAGCACCGCTGAGGCCGGATACATAGCTGCGAGTATGGCCTCGTGTGAAGTTGTCTGGTTGAGGAAGATATTCAGTGAGCTGTTTGGACATGTCCTGGATACCACCATGATCCTTTGTGACAACCAGAGTGGGATCCGATTATTAGAGAATCCCGTATTTCATGATCGCTCCAAGCACATAGACATCAGGTAACACTTTATCCGGGATATGGTACAACAAGGAACAAGAAGGCTCCATCACATTGGGACTGATGTCCAGGTCGTCAATATCCTGACAAAGCCCTCAGGAAAGGTCAAACTCTTGAATTTCCGAGAACGACTAGGAGTCGTGGAGAGACCCTCTCCTGAGGGTCCTGTATGATATGAATATTGATCTCTAGGAGCTCTTGGGGCGCATGGGGTACTTCTTGGAGCGATGAGCAACCATAGGGTGAGTGGTTCAGCCTTCCCCTAGTGGTTTGCTATGTAGACAGGATGAGTGGTTCATCCTTCTCCTGCTGAGACACAGTCATAGGGTGAGTGGTTCACCCTTCCCCTAGTGATTTGTTGTGTACAGGGTGAGTGGTTCAGCCTTCCCCTGGGATACCCCATGGCGACATGTAGGCAGGATGAGTGGTTCATCCTTTTCCTGCTGAGGCATCCTACCCATGCAGTTTGGGACTCATGGAAAGTACCTCTCATCTGGCCAATGAGTAGGGAAATGAGGATAGGGACCATAGTACTACCGATGTACGCATCGTGTACTACCGTACTCCCTATGCTAGGATGATACTGATTTGGGATCAATTGGAACTGACTTCGGGTCAGTAAGAGTGGTATGAGACACTCTCTCTATTTGGAACTGACTTTGGGTCAGTAAGAGTGGTATGAGACACTCTCTCTATTTGGAATTGATTTCAGATCAGTAAGAGTGGTATGAGACACTCTTTATTTGGAACTGATTTCGGATCAGTAAGAGTGGTATGAAACACTCTCTTTCATCTGGGACTAACTTCGGGTCAGTAGAGAATGTTATGATACATTCTCGATCACTTCTTCTTCTTCATAGTTCAGCATAGCAAAACAAAGCAGTGCAGGACACTGCATAATTCGCAGAGATAGTACAAACTGGCAGATGGATTAGCAGATGGAGATCTCCCTAATTGAGAGGGAGTGTTAAAATTGGCAACTAGGGCCAAACTCCATGTGGGTCATCTTATTTATGGCCACTGATATTTTTCTTGGATTCCTCTCTTCGAGAGGTGTAGGATTGATCTAAAGGTCATCTGATTCCGACAAGTATTTATTGAGATATGAATTTATTTGTATTATTTGACAAATTGTCAAGGTCGGCTAGCAAGCAAATTACCCCAACTTATCCTCAACGTTGCATTATAAATAGAAGAGGTCTTCAAGTCATTTGACACACTCATCTCTTGTGATCTCTCTCTCCACTCGTTTGGGTTTTAGTGGAAAGAGAGGTCTAAAGGAAAGAGCCCTAATTGCAGTCCTAAGGAGAAGCCTTATATGCAGTCCTAAAGAAAGGAGATGTAGCCATCCCTAGCTGTGGTCATAAAGCAGCCATAGCCGCAGTCTTGAAGGTGCCGTAGTGCCCTAACCGCAGGCCTAATCTGTAACAAAAGGAGGCCTAATCAGCAGCCCTAATCCGCTGTCAAGAAAGCCCTAGAACACAACTAAAAAAAGCCCTAAATCGCAGCTAAAAGAAAGCATTAAAACACAGCTAAAAGGAGACCTTAAGCCACAGTAAAAGGCAGCCCTAGCCGCAGTCAAAAGAAGGCTTAGACATAATCAAGAGAGGCTATACATGCAGCTAAAGGCTCCTATTCTCAGCAAAAGGAAGGCCGTAGCCACTGCAAGAAGGAGCCATAAGACAGTAAGAAAGAAGCCCTAAAATCAGTGTGGAAGTCTTATGTTTTGCTGTAGGTACAATGTGTGAAAGAGAGGTTGTTTTGAGTGCAGTTCCTGGGTGCTCTTGTAGGGAGAAGGGCTGAAGTGTGAGGCTTAAGATCACAGCAAGAAGAGGCAGTCAGCGTGGATGAAATAGGGCTGTTCAATAGCCATTCCAGGAAGACTAAAGGGCTGAAAGAAGGCTGTGTATCTTGCTTGAAGGACGTGAAGAAAGGGAGCTGTCTAAGGGCCCATAAAGGATGGAACAATCCTCTTGAATGGCTGCCGCAGACCTGTTTTAAGAGCTGTAGGATGCCATTGTAATGAGAGGAAGGTAGAGATATTGTTAAGGGCTTATAGGTTGCTTTGCATTACAGCAAAGGGGACAACTTTCCCTTGGAGGACAATCACATTAATTGAAGGCAATTTGGGTAGATTTTGAGGGCTGATAAATATGCCTCAACCAGTATTCAGAACTGCAGTCCTTGATGTCAGAATTGCAACCTCAGTGTGTCATCTTCAAGGTGTAAATATTTGATGTCAGATCTTCTATTTGGCAAGTCAAGTATTGACTTAAAATCATTGTACTCTATCTCTTTCTCTTTGCTGAACTATTGGAGACTAAAGAAGATTTGATCAAGGGTTTCCCCACATTGGGGTTTGTCCCTGGCTGGTGCCACATCTTGTGTCCTCTTGTCTTGGCTTGTCTTCTACTGTTTTATGTTTATGTTCTATCTGCACTTTACTACATGCTGATGTGATTGCTAATCTGAATATTGACATTGGGCTAATATGAAAAATTGAAGTAAATTGCTCTAAGCATAGAACACACTTAAATTTAACATGGGTCAAAGCACACTGAGTACCACTATATTCGAGACATGGTACGTAAGGAAGCAATGAGGCTCCAATGCATTTCTACAGTTGAGAAGGATGTTGATATTCTCACAAAGCCTCTGTCCCAGGTTGAAGTTTGTATATTTTAGGTACAAGCTTAGATTAGTTGAGAATGCTTCCCTCAGTTAGAGGGAGTGTTGATGTTGTAGCATCAAGGGGCAGACATTCTCCCTAGGTCAGGATATTCACAAGGCCAAGGTATTGATATCGACCAGGGGCCATGTAATGTGGCTAAGGAAAATGGCCTCGAGAGCATCAAGGCCCAGACTGCTCCCCCACATTGCTAAGAGGTAGTTGGCTAGTGGGTAGTGTGAGTGCCCAGTTTAGCATCGGGCAAGTGTACTACCATTCAATTGGCATGCAGGTATTATAATTGCCCAGGATTTCACCATAGGTCACAGTTGTTGACCAGGTTCTAGGTGATGACTTGGATAATTTGTGACCCAGGACTAGTCTTGATCCCGGACGACCAAAATGATATTTGGCCATTGGGACCCTAGAACACCTTTGGCCTGTGGGCTACTAAATCCATTTGCAAAGGAGAGTTTAGTAGGCAACTAGATCCCTTTGCATGACGCTTTCCACTTGAAGTGGATAGATACATCAACATAGCAAGGTCTTTCAATCTTTTCTAAAGAAGGAGAAATTTTCAACAAAGTGGACAATTGAAGAAGTCAAAGAGAATACCTCCCTAGTTAAGAGGGAGTGTTGAATTTTGGTAGTTGCTGTTAGTATTCTTAAATTACATTAGCCCACAAAATTAAAAGAAGCAAAAATTCAAATATGGATTCAAGTTGACGATAAAATAAAAGAGGGAAAATTTAAATTTTGAATTTTGAAATTACCTCCAAAAGTAGAAGTCGGCTCCACATTTCTCAAATTGGCCCGACTAAAGAGACACATCTATTCAACTCCTTCAACAACTATATATTGCCATTCGTCCTCACCCTTTTGGAGCACTTCGGATCAACTAAAATCATTTGTTTTGTTTCACATGTGCAAAGGAGAGAGAGAGGAAAAAGGACAAAGTTTGACCACAAAATCTTTTTGTCAGCAGACTGAATCTTTCTAGACAGACATCTGGGCAAAAAACTGAGCTTTTCAGGGTAGGAATAGGAGGTTGAAATTCAAACTCTTTTTCTAGCAATTTTACTGCAGGTTGACTGTGGGCAGTTTGACCAAGTTTGACTTGTGTTAGTTTGTTGGTCAATTTGACTGGGAAAAATCAGATTGTATCTCTTGTTGAACTGTACAATTTCTCCTAAGAAATGGTCGCTGGGTTTTTCCTAGGGTAAAAATTTGTCTCTTGTTTGGCTGTCTCCTTATGATCCTACTATCATTATTGCATTTTTGTTGAGATTTTCTATGTATAATTGCATAATGATGAATGTAACATAAGATCTATTAATTATGAAATCATTGGAAGGTAATTATCAATCTAGAAGATCATGAAAAATCAAAATTGATCACCTAAGAGATTATGTTTCTGGGTTTTGGCTTACTGAAATTATAAAATAAGGCAAAAGGAGAGGTAAAGACACAAAGTTGTGGAGGAAGCGGTTTTTTTCTAGGGTGAGAGGCTTGACTAGATTGAAGAGCAGTGAAGAGAAGGGCAACATGGAATTTCGGGAGAAATTCAAGGAGTTTGAGTTCAAGGAAGGGGGAGGTTGAGTCGTTGAAGAAGAGGGCTGAATTGTGGAGGTCAAATTATCCAAGGAGGCCAATTTCTCTAGTGTGTAGGGTACATACGAGATAGGGAGAAAGGGAGGAAAATTTGTTGGTGAGACAAGTTAATTCTCTAGGGCTGATTTGCTTTAAGTGGTTTGTTTACTGGAGGTAGAATTCCTCAAGGCCAATTTTCCCAATGGGTTTGAGTTTCCGGGTGCCTAACAACAACAATTTTTCTATGTAAAATCTATGGGTCTTGTTAGAAAATGTAAAGTGGCAACTATTAAACTTATTATCTTTAACCTTAATACTTGTTTGTGAATCTTAGTTATCTTCTTGATGTTCTTTAATTAGATCTTTTCATCAAACAATATCAAGAAACAACAACAAAAAAGGAGGACACAAATATAGGTTCTCAGCCAAGGGCAAAACCCCTCCAAGGGGAAAACCCAGAAACTCTTCTCTTCTTAGAATTTGCTTCAAATGAGATACAAAAACCCAATCCCTAGACCAAGTCCTTCTCCCAGTACCAAGTCAGTGCTTCCTGGATTTTATACCAAACTGCTTCTTCCTTGCAACTTCAACTTGCTAGCTACTTCAACCTGCAACTTTGACCTAGCAACTTCGTCCTTGCAACTTCGTCCTTGCAACTTCTTGGAAACCCTAATACATCCTCCTTTTGAGACTTACTTAGAGCATGACAACTCTCCCAAGGTCAGTAAGGTCTAGACAAGGGTTTTCCCTCTTTCCAACTACAGATTTCTGAACTTCGTCCTCCTGCAACTCGATCTTGGGATTTTGGTATGTTCTTGCAACCTAGAAACCTACTTTTGCACGTGTGAGAGAGATAGAGCCCAAAAATAAGAAATTTTGCCCTTCTTCCTCTTCCTTGACCTTCGCTCTCCTTCTTGCAGATTCCTAGCTTTAGATCGAACTCTTTTCTTGATAGATCGAACTTGTGAGTGTCTCAAAATGAGGTCGAACTGCTTCTTTTATAGCCTTCTCAAGGGGTCGAATTCCCTCCTTTAGGCTGACCTGAGGATCCCAAAGCTGACTTGTACTCTTGCAGATTCCAGGACTTTCTAGACTTAAAAATAATTCTTTTTATAATTACAAATTGCCCGGAAGGGTCTTAAAAACATGATGTTGACTCCTTTGACTCATGCCAATAAATCCTAAGACCTAACAAACCCTAGAAGCACGAAGAACATGCTTTTACCTAAAATACCATCAACAATGAGCATGAAACCCATTCTTTAATAATAATTTTTTCTTTTCTTTTCTTGTTTGTTACATAGGATACGTATTGAAATGAGTACAACAATTATGAAAACCGAAACTAGTTACATTTCTCAACACTCCCTCTTAACTAGGAAGGTATTCATAACTGTACAACTAGTCCAACATCATATCTCACACTGAAGAGTTCACAAGAAGAGTTAGATAGATAAGCCATATTGTAAGCATCATCATTATGACCAGCACTGTTCTTGAGGCCTAACTGGACAAGCTCTTCTTTGTTCAGGAGCATTATGTTGGGAGGCTTTATGTGTGATACCGCACTACCTCTACAAGGTACATACCCAATTCGGATGTCCACAAGGTATGTCCTTTTAAGACTATTCTTATCTTGGATCTCCATACTTGAGTCCTCAAAGAATATCAGTCCTCTTCGACCACTCTTCCCTTGGATTCTTGTCCCATCCTCAAAGAGTGTCAATCCCTTTCCTTTCTTGGAAGTTATATGCTCAAGGAAAGCACATATGCTTATCCAATCCTTCGTAATTCTCTCTTCATCACCTGAAGAAGAGAATGCACATGTCATATCAAATATCACTCCCTCTCAACCAGAGAGTACATCCCTATTCTCCTTTAATCTTGAGAATAGATCCCTTTTGTTGAAGTTTCTAAGTTTACTTAGTTAGAAACCCTCCATGCACATTATATGATTTATTCCTACTTGTTATTTTCCTTAACAAGTTATTTACAATGTAAATACTGAAAAGAAACACTAGTGCATGCTCAACATATTACAGATCAACAACTAAAAGAAACATAAACAAACACATGATATGACACCATTATTTTTGGACCAATGTCCCTGGAAAAACCCAATGTGGGAAAACTGGTGCAGCTATCTAAGGGTTTTCTTATTAAGCAATATCAGAGTACAATCTGATTGCCAAAATTGGCCTACCTAACAGAGAATTTCTGTGGCAGTAATGCCTCTCAGTTTCTGACAAATCTTTTGGCTGAAACCCCGGATAATCCTTCCGGCAGCTACTCAGCACAAATCTGCCCCAAAAACCCCAGCGTCAGCCTCTCTCTGGACCGCGTTAGCCCCTCTCTGCCTCACGCTGGCCCTGCGTCACCCCGGATGGGAATGTGTTAGCCCTGGGAGGCCCTCCGTCATCCCTCTGGCCCTCTGCGTCAGCAATGCTGACCTCTCTGAGGCTCTGCGCAGTTCCCGACTTCCTCTGCGTGGCCCTGGCTAGCTCCACGTCACTCTCCTTGGCTACTGCGCTGCTATCCCGAAACCATCTCTGCCTCTCTATTTCTCTGTACTCAAATGCCCCTCAGCTGCATCTCCCGATCACTAATTCTATCTCTCTTAGCAAACCCCGCTCTAGAGAATAGAATGACTGTCACTCTGGTGTACTCTCCAAGTGACCCTCAAGCCTCCTCTTATACTTTTCTCGTTGACATATCAGCAGTCGAGATTAAGTCCCTAATCAACGACTAAGATTAGATCTGGCTTGATCCATGTCTTTTGGACCATTCTAACACAGTTTCATATTAATTCACATTAATATTTTAATTTCCCTATGTTTAGACTTAAGGACTCTATTAAAAATATTAATATTTTTAATATCTTCTGAACTATTTAGAATCTGCCCAAACCCTTTCTGGGTATTGGAGATCTCATGTGCCCCAACCTCTCCACCAAATTTCGTGGCTAGAGCACATCCGATGCTACCCCAAATCAACACCTTTTACTCCTTTTACTCCCTCTTAAATCCAAAGGAGATTCCACACTTCCTTTCAATTATGGAAGCCAATCACCACAAGCCTTATATCTTTTCTTCATCAGAGTATCAACTACTAGTTCCTTTATAGCTACATGGGTCCCTCTTCCCTTTGCATCTCTTGCATCGAGCTTGCTTCTTTTCGAGGTATCATGGAACCATCTCCACTTTTCATTCTTGTGACAGGATCTAGGTCATATTTCTTGCTCATCACTTTCATCTTCAACATGAAGGCTTTGGATTGAGCCTTCACAATCTTCAAAATGATCGTGGCTTCCTTATGAAAGTGATCTTTCTTGACCTTCAGGTTATCTTTTCGTACAACTACCCTTTCAATCCCAAGATAGATTCATCTTGATTTCATAGTTGCCAACTTCTAGATATTTGAGCTTTCCTCAACATTCCTTCCATGTAGTTGAACTGACCTCAAATGGCATCATGTATTCCTGCAACATCCTTTTACCAGTAGCCAAAAATAATATGTTAGCTAGATAACCAAACCGGAAATGAAATAGACACACCCGACCATGGTGACCTTATTCCATCAACATCCTTATCGACCATCTCCACTTGAATTTTCCTTCTTGCATCGGAGTGCCCAAGGATCGAACTTGATTACCAAGTTACAAATTTTCTTTTGGAGATTATACTAGATGTTATTCAATATCAAATACATATTCTAGAGAAAGTCCTCTTCTTTTATACATTCTTAAGCAAGTCAAGTTCTATTCTTTTCCAACATCATACCAACTTTATTCCACAAGATTCTTATACATAGGAATCTTATCCAACATGCATTCCCATGCTTTCATTCATCTAGCTATCCATATATTTCACAAAAAGTCTGTATCCTGATTCCTAACCCATTACAATTCGTCATCCCTTTTTATCAGCATGTTTCTACATTACATAAAATACATACTATTCCTGTCATGATGCTGTTCCCAAGGATTTTCCAAGATAATGGTCCTTCTCAGATCATAATGATCCATTTAGGCAAGATGACAACCTCTAACATAATGCTAGATAATATCGAGATGAACGCTATGCAAAATGGTCTAACATTCTATCCTAGATGATTTCTACTAAGCAACTTAATCATGTAAATTTCAAACATGCTATCATCATTTGCTTCTATCCTATGATGCTTATGCAAAATATATCAAAAGAAAAACTAACATTCTTAGAGAACCTTGAAGTTAGTGAACCTTCTTTAGTACTAAAGATCCTTCATTTCTTCCTTCTTTGTCTTCTTCTCAGGTTCTCCTACTGCTTCGACTACATGAACTTCACTTCTATCCTTTCTTTTATTGTTCTGTTCATTTGGACAGTCCCTCTTGTAGTGTCCAAACTCATTGCACCTTGGACATATCTTTCTTCTCGGACTTGCCAAAATTTCCTTTCTTCATCTTCTTGACTCGGGCTAGAAAGGCTTGAGTTTGCTCATCAGATCCAATGTCATCTTTGACCTTGATCCTTGTCTCTTCTATAATGCATTGTGCCTACAATTCATCAAAGGGAGTTGAATCTTTCTTGGAGTACACACTTGTTGCAAAGTTGCCTCATTCTAGTGGCAATGCATTCAGAACACATATGGTCACCTCAGAATCAATGATGGGTTCCCCAAGTCCTTGCAAATGCTCTCTTAGTTGAGAGACTCTCATGAGGAAGGATGTCATATCCTCATCCTTCGATTTCTTCATTTTATATTGCTTGTTCCGTAATGACATCTTTTGACCAGTTGTACTTACAGAGTGCAAATTCACTAGCTTGTCGTACATGGCCTTGGTAGTCTTTAGATTTGCAACAAATGGAACAAGAGAATCCTTGACTGGTTTAACTATGATCCTTTGAGCTCTTACTTCTCCTTTCTTATACCTTGCTAGTTCTTGTGTCTTATCTTTCTCAAGTTTAGTAACCTCTCCAGTAACATATCCCATTACATCTCGCTCTGTGAGCATTAAGTCAATCCTTTTTTTCCATGCTATAGATAGTTTGAAGCCCCGAAGAGCTTATTGCTCTCCTTGCAGAAAGAACCTACATGACTTGAAGATTCAACCATTATGAGATAGTGTGATACTTACTTGAATAATATCTTCAACCTTCTTGATGTCTTCAAGACCTTCAGAGAGTTCTTGATAATGCCATTGATAGATGTTCCCTAGGATTCCTACACCAACAACTTCCAAGATTGATGCCTTCGAAGTAGACTTCCTCTTGCAAGATCAACACTCTTCTTGTGAGATTGATGTAGTCCTTGATCTTCCTCAATGTAGAAACCCTAGATCAGAAGGTCTTCTACCAACGAGTCTTCAACTAGATAATCTTCCTTGTAGTCTTCCTTCTTCAGGCTTTTGAGAGTTTCCTTTTCCTTTCCCCTCGACAGGTAACTCCTAGTGTCATTTCGGTTGCCTTCCTTGCTCACCTTACCTTTGATATCATGTTAGGAAATGTAAAGTGGCAGTTATTAAACTTATTTTCTTTAACCTTGATAGTTGTTTGTTAATCTTAGTTATCTTCTTTATGTTCTTTAGTTAGATCTTTTCATCAAACAATATCAAGAAACAACATCAACAAAGGAGGACAAAGATATAGGCTCTCACCTAGGGCAAAACCTCTCCAAGGCGAAAACCCAAAAACTCTTCTCTTCTTGGAATCTGCTTCAAATGAGATACAATGACCCAATCCCTAGACCAAGTCTTCTCCCAGTACCTCTTACCACTCAAACTATTAGGGGACCTAAAGGGGATTCCTAAAGGGCAAATGCTAGATCAAGGGCAACAAATGGAGACTTAGCCCACTGTCACCTCAGATAAGGCTCCCTTCAACTTACGGAATTTCACCGATGGAAGGAGACCCGGTATATTATGGAGTCATTGATGAAGGATAAATCTATGAGAGGATGTGGAGTGACCCAAATAATCCCTTTCTTGGAAGAGTTAACAAGATAGAGCTTGCTTGCTTTCTAAGCAAGGTACAATGTCTTCTAACGAAAGGAAAGGAGGATTCAAGGGTTAGGTTTACGGGATATGGCTTATGAAGGAACTTTCCAATCCCTAAAATCCTTATTGTAATTGGTATCCCGAATGGTTCATGAAGAATTGTCTTTTCAAGGAATGGGACCACACGGGACCAAGTGGACTCGGTCTAGGATAGGGGGACTGAGTATAGCAACCAATGATGTTCTTACCTTAGACAAGGTGGGGAAAGGATCAAAGAAAGAATTTGCACATGAAGGTGTTGATTTGATCCGATAAGGTACTAGCCTTGCGGATGTTAAGGCAAAATTTGATCCTGGAGCTAGGGCTTCGCTTTTCTCCAAACTCCACCATTGGAATGGATCCAAAATTGGAGGAGACCTTAAGGAAACACCAACGTAGGAGACCTTATGAGATCGAACTTTTTGGAGGGATAGCTTGTTGGGAAATTGATGCCTTGTGTGCCCCAACTTGGCTAGACCTAGAAGGTGGTGAAAGAATGTGACTTTTGGTGACCATCTCTTGGTATGTCAGTGCCTTAATATTTGGGAGAATGGAGTCTATGATGAATATGAGTAGGATTTCTTGATCCCCAGTCAAGGAGGCCTCAAGACCACTTTGCTAGCCTTCTAGGTCAAGAAGAAGCAGTCTTGTAGCTTTTATACTTCGATATCCAAAGGAAATGGCTTATCAAGGTCAAATTCTTTGATAGAATTACCCCTAGGAGATTTTGTTCATATTACATGGCATGATGGCCCATACATTGAGAGATTCTATTATAGAGACAATATTCCACAATTTTAAGCACTAAAAGCATGCAACAATTAGCCCTAGAACAACGGAAATCCCAATCCAATGTATACGACAAAGTAAAACAAGAATAACATTAAAAGCATGTACTTACATGTAACAGAATATATCCAACCATTCACAGTTGACAAGAGAGAAGCTCCAAGTGAAGATAGACCAATATTCACACATCAAAATTCATCCATAAAGCTCCAATTCATCCTTTAGAAAAAATGCGAAATTCTCAAGAGAGAGAAAAAAGTGCCAGCCCAAGGAGGTGATCTGCATTACGTTGGGAGCCATCCCAGGTGTTTGCTTAGGCAATTCGTGGGATTAGTATAATAGACTGGGCGCAAAGGTGCTTTCTATGCCACATGTGGGAGCCAAGGGGATGGACATTTGGGGGCTGAACTGAACGAAAACTTATGGAGGCATCCAGAGGGGATTTTTGCTAGCCTTTGCTGAAATTTTGGAGGATTCAAGCAGTGTCATTTCCAGGTGGGTTGAATTACCTAACAGTTGGAGAAGCACGTAGAAATTGGGGTTAATTTCAGAGGTTGGAACTAAACCCAACTCTTTCTGGGTCTTTGTGGGTTTCTTGAGGAGAAGTCAGTGTTAATTTCTCAGAATTTTTTGATCACTCTAGAGGGGCCAAACAATAACTTCTTTCCAGCCAACATGGCAGTTTCCAGGGCCAACGTAGAAACAGAAGGGTAAGTACTTTCTATCAGTTGGGAAGCTTAATTTCCCACCTGGGGTTGTCAAGCTTGCTTAAGCAAGCCTAGGTGCACACACTCCATTCAGATTTGTACTCACCTCTTGCATATATAATAAAATAGTTCAGTTCTGCGCATTTCTTGGCTAAATTTGTGGGTCACTTACTGCATGTTGAATTTGATGAGTTGCATGTACATTTTTGCTTTGTTTATCACTGTATTTCCTAAGTAGGAATATTACAGAATGTACCATTCCACAAAGTTGCATTGAATTGCCACAAATTGAGGTGATTTTCACATGAAGAAGAGGGTGATATGTGTCCTTCGGTCACCCATCCCAAGGTGTCATCGACACATTGTTAATAGATGTCTCATGTCACAATTAAATGCATTTAAATCCCACTTAAACAAGAATTTAGGCGCTGACCATGAAGTCTTGATCACCATTTTTAATCAAAATGCCAAGTCTAAGATTAGTGGCTTGTTTGACGCATGGGTCTATATGCTCGTTCAAGTCTCTCTTAGTGTGGAAGAAGGAGACTCTAGCAAAATACCTTGTCTCCTACTTGATTCTAACAATGATGTTTTTTAATGTGGATCCTTTCGAATTGGATTTGCCAATCAGTCTTGATAATGATCATTGAGTCCTTGAAGACTAAGAGAATTATAATGTTTGCCTCCTTGGCTAGATTTAGGCACACAATAGGGCATAATCTTCTGCCAAATTGTTTGAGAGATGACCAAGGCCCCAGGCATAAGAAATTACTGAAGTTAGTGAGAAAAGCCTTTAACCCCACAAGGTGTGGTTGTGTTGGTGGCACAACTAAGAGAAGGGGCTGTCACCTAATCCCAACTCTCTTCGTTTAAGCGATCGCCAAGGTTAGCTAAGGGGGGTGGTCCCTAAATAGAAAACTAAGTTAAAAGATGTGAGGTTTTTAGGAGATGTTAGAGTGAAATGGATTACTTTTTTGAGATTACAAGTTGTTAAAATTGGCAACTAGGGCCAAACTCCATGTGGGTCATCTTATTTATGGTAGCTGATATTTTTCTTGGATCCCTCTCATCGAGAGGTGTATGATTGATCTAAAGGTCATCCAATTTCGATAAGTATTCATGGAGTTATGAATTTATTTGTGTTCTAAGTCAATTCGTCAAGGTTGGCCAGCAACCAAATAACACCCACATGTGCTCAACGTTTTAGTATAAAAGGAGATGACTTGAAGTTATTTCACACACACTTCTCTCTTGATTTCTCTCCACTTGTCTTGGGTTTTAGTGGAAGAGAAATCTAGGAGTGGAAGCCCTAGACGTTGGAGGAAAAGAGGTTGCCCTAGCCGCAGCAAAGAAGATAGGCCAACGAAGCTACGTTGACCTAAAGGAGCTCATGGAAGAAGTTTAACGTAGCTATGGAGGAGGCCTTAAGCAACCCTATTGCTTTCCTAAACAAGCCCTAGACGCATTCCTATCACAGCCCTAGTAACCTAGAGGACGCAATCAAGAAGGAGGGTTATAACCAGCCCTAGACGTAGCTACCTAGCAACAGTCAAGGAGGGTTATGACATGCCCTAGCTGCATCATATGGAGGCTGGAACAGCATGTAGAAGGACTGTTTCAAGGTCATTTTTAGGGTGACAGAGCTGCTGTTAGGAGGGACGAGGAGCTGGGCTAGGAGGCCACATAATTAAAGGTGGGTTTTGGCATGATCGTTGGGTTGCTGTAGGTTACAGGAGGATGCCCTAACTATTGGCCAGAACTCTGCCCATGAACAACAATATAGAGGTATGTATGTTCTCCATTAATGACTTATGTTGGGTCTATGATTTTGGATCAGTTTGGATGGAATTTGTTTGCAGCCTGTAATAGCCAAAGTGGAGGGGCAAACTTGGTGGTGAGATGCCCTAACCAGTGGCAACATCTACAATGATTATTCATTGGTGTATTAGACAATTGGAGAATCTGTTAGCAACCATGTGGAGGGGTTTCATAGGTGTTGGATACTGCCACATAGGAGCAATAATGTCACTAACGATGGGACAACAGTGCTAGTAGTATGATGGCATGATACAATTGGGATAACAATGACATTGTGCGGCAATGATACAATTGGGACAACAATGACATTGTGTAACAATGATACAATTGGGACAACAATGACACTGTGCAGCAATGAAACAGTGGGACAACAATATGCCACATGGGACAATAGTGGCTAGTGGGAGGAGCTATGGCACATGGGACAGCTATGGCAGCATGGTGCAACAATGGCACATGGGATGGCAGTGGTAGCATAAGGTACAACAATATGATGTGTGCAACATGATGCATTACGTTGAGGTGGAGCGTGACGACGAGGTGCAACACAATGATATGTGAAGGAGTCACCTTGGAGAATCAGTTGAAGCAACACGTCTTCAACTAAGTTCAGCTATCTCATGTATCATCTTCTTAGAGATGATCTATGCTCTTATTTAGATAAGTCAAAGTGTTGACTTCTGTTGTAAATGTACAATCTCTGTCTCTCTCTGCTGAACTATTGAAGAACATATAAGAAGAATTGATCAAGGGTTTCCCCACATTGGGGTTTGTCCCTGGCTAGCGCCACATCTTGTGTCCTCTTGTCTTGGCTTGTCTTGTACGACTTATGTTTATGTTCTATCTGCGGTTTACTTTAATGCTGATGTGATTGCTAATCTGGAAAAAATATTGAGCTAACTGTGAAAATTGAAATAAATTTCTCTAAGCATAGAACATACCTAAAATTAACATGGTATCAGAGTCGAGGTGAAGACAAAGCCCAAACAAGAGTGAAAGAGCAATCACCGAAGACAGTTGGGAAATGACAAAAGGCTCAATGGATTCCTCATCCCTCTTCAAATTCACCAAGGGTGAAGTCGAAGCAGAGAATATTATCAGAATGGCGCAACGGAAGCTTCTGATGGCCTACCTAAAGATCACTTCATTGGGAAATCCGGATCTAAGGGTGGAAGGAAAGGTAGATGCCTTGGTTGTAATAAGTCCGACCATTATGTGAAGGAGTGTCCGAATGGTAGGGACACATCACTTGATGATGATAACAATCATTCCAGGGACATCTTCAATGATCAAAGGAATGACATGTAATGCAGGGAGCGACCGACTCGTCAAAGAATGCAAGGAACCCTAGGTATGAAGATTCAAATGTTGTTTTCGATAAGATAAAGAAGTGTTATCTTGTATTGGCCCTCTCCTTCAGGCTGTTTAGGAATCTGTCTTATTGATCGTAGTGCTTCAAGGCACTTCATCGTATAGAAGGGTGCACTCTCTAATTTGGTAGAGAAGGAAACAGTTGTGGGATTATACTTGGAGTCGATGCCACCTATCCTTGAAAGGGTGTAGAGAATATTACGCCTCAATTGAATGAGGGTAACTCGATTCATTTACAAGAATTTCTTTATGTACCTGATCGCAAGAAGAACCTGGTGTCCATTTCGGCAATGGAAGTCAAAGGTTTCAGGGTGGCATTCATCGATGGAAAGGTACGTGTTTGAAAATAGAATTTTCAAAGATGCTTTTACTGATGGGTTCGGGGTTGGCAATTTGTATCAAGTTGCAGGAAGTCCATTGGGGACCATGTCAGTTGACACATCTCATCTATAGCACCGGAGGTCTACTTATTATGGGGCCCTACCCGATGTGAGTCAGATGGTGACAGGGATGCTTGAATTCAAAAAGAGCATGAAGGTACATGTCTGAGATGTATCGAAGGAAAATCTTACAAGGGGACCATTCCCCTCATGTAGCAGGTCCACAGGTTTGGAACAACCCGATGGGTTTGAGATTCATGATGGGAGTCTCATGTATGCAGGTTGAAGAAAGCCCTCTATGGCTTGAAGAAAAACACCTCGAGCGTAGTATGAGAGGATTGATAACTGTCTGATGAAGCTGAGATTCACTAAGAGTGAAGCATATCCAAACCATTCCTTGAAGGTTGTGGATGATAGACCTCTCATACTGGCACCTTATGAGGACGACCTCCTTCTGACGGGTGCAGACCCTCTCAGTTACAAAAGTAAGAGGGAGTTGGATTCCGAATTTAGAATGATGAACTGCAAGCACATGACTACCTCAATGGATCTTAACTTTCAGAAGTTATGTGGTAGGGATGCCAGACCTGTTTTGGGAAATACCTCTGAGTTTCACGAACTCATACTAGCATTGATGTTTTTGGTGAACTTCCATCTGGATATTATGTTTTGTAGTTAGCATGTTGGGCCCATATTTGGTTGAGCCTCACTGGATTGGTGCCAAGAATATTTTGAGATATCTTCGAGGCACAATCTCTCATGGATTGAGATACATTGTCGGAAATGTGAAGCTGCATGATTATTCGAATGCTAACTGGGCAGGCGGTGTGGAGGATCGCAAGAGCACTTCTGAGTGCTGGTTCTCTGTTCTGCTCAATATCCGGGATGAGTAGGAAGCATAATACGTTTGCTTTGAGTACCGCTAAGACCGAATACATAACTACGAGTATGATCTCATGTGAAGCTGCCTGGTTGCAGAAGCGCTTCAGTGAGCTGTTTGTACACATGAAGGATACCACCGTGATCTTCTGTGTCAACCAAAGGGAGATTCGATTGTTGAGAAATCCTGTATTCTATGATTGCTCCAACATATAGACATCAGATACTACCTTATCTAGGATATGGTACATCGATGAGCAAGGAGGCTCCATCGCATTGAGACTGATGTATAGGTCGCAGACATTCTGTCGAAGCCCTGGGGAAAGGTCAAATTTGTGACTTTCTCGAATGACTTGCAGTTGTTGAGAGACCCTCTTATGAGGGTCCTGCATGATGCATGCATTGAGCTTTGGGAGCTCTGGGGAACTTGGGGTACTTCTTGGAGCATCGTACCCATGCAGTCTAGGGCTCATGGGAAGTACCTCTCATTTGGCCAATGAGTAGGGAAATGGGGTTAGGGACCATAGTAGTAATATCGATGGATGCATCGTTGTATCTATCGTATTCCCTATGCTAGGATGACCTCCATTGATTTGGGATCAGTATGAGTGGTTTCAGACACTCTCTTGTGATATTGATCTGGGATCAATGAAACTGACCTCGGGTCAGTAAGAGTGACATAACTCACTCTCTTTTGGAACTGATCTGGGATCAGTAAGAGTGGTATGACACACTCTCTTCATATGGAATTGACTTTGGGTTAGTAGAGAATGGTATGAGACATTCTCAATCAATTCTTCTTCTTCATGGTTCAGCAGAGCATAGCAGAGTAGGGGAGGGCACTGATGGCAGAGATAGTGTAGTCTGACAGATGGATCAACAGATGGAGTTCTCCCTAGTTGAGAGGGAGTGTTGAAATTGGCAACTAGGGCCAAACTCCATGTGGGTCATCTTGTTTATGGCAGTTTATATTTTTCTTGGATCCCTCTCATCGAGAGGTGTAGGATTGATCTATAGATCATCCGATTTCGATAAGTATTCATGGAGTTATGAATTTATTTGTGTTATAAGTCAATTCGTCAAGGTTGGCCAACAACCAAATATCACCCACATGTGCTCAACGTTTTAGTATAAAAGGAGATGACTTGAGCGTCATTTCACACACACTTCTCTCTTGATTTCTCTCCACTTGTCTTGGGTTTTAGTGGAAGAAAAATCTAGGAGTGGAAGCCCTAGACGTTGGAGGAAAGGAGGCTACCCTAGCCGCAACAAAGAAGACAGGCCAACGAAGCTATGGAAGGGATCTACGTAGACCTAAAGGAGCTCATGGAAGAAGTTTAACGTAGCTATGGAGGAGGCCTTAAGCAGCCCTAACGCTGTCCTAAACAAGCCCTAGATGCTGTCCTAAACAAGCCCTAGATGCAGTCCTATCAAAACCCTAGTAACCTAGAGGACGCAACCAAGGAGGGTCATAACCAGCCCTAGACGTAGCTACCTAGCAGTAGTCAAGGAGGGTTATGATATGCCTTAGCCGCAACATATGGAGGCTAGAACGTGTAGAAGGATTGTTTTAGGGTCATTTTTAGGGTGACAGAGCTGCTGTTAGGAGGGTCGAGGAGTTAGGCTAGGAGGCCGCATAATTAAAGGTGGGTTTTGGCATGATCGTTGGGCTGCTGTAGGTTACAGGAGGACGCCCTAACTAGTGGCTAGAACTCTGCCCATGAACAACAGTATAGAGGTATCTATGTTCTCCATTAATGACTTGTGTCGAGTCTATGATTTTGGATCAGTTTGGATGGAGTTTGTTTGCAGCCTGTAGTAGCCAAAGTGGAGGGGAAGACTTGGTGGTTAGATGCCCTAACTAGTGGCAACATGTACAATGATTATTCATTGGTGTATTAGACACTTGGAGAATCTGTTAGCAGCCATGTGGAGGGGTTTCTTAGGTGTTGGATATTGCCACATAGGAGCAGCAATGTCAATAACAATGGGACAACAATGCTAGTAGTATTATGGCATGATACAATTGGGACAACAATGACATTGTGTAGCAATGATACAATTGGGACAACAATGACACTGTGCAACAATGAAACATTGGGACAATAGTATGCCACATGGGACAACAGTGGCTAGCATGGTGTAGCTATGGCACATGGGATAGCTTTGGCAACATGGTGCAACAATGTCACATGGGACAGTTGTGGCAACATGGTGCAACAATGGCACATGGGACGATAGTGGAAACATAAGGTACAACAGTATGATGTGTGCAAGATGGTTATGAGGTCCAACATAGTGATGATGGGTGCAACATGGTGCAACACAGTGAGGTGCAACATGATGACGAGGTGCAACACAATTATATGTGAAGGAGTCACCTTGGAGAATCAGTTGAAGCAACACGTCTTCAATTGAGTTCAACTATCTCATGTATCATCTTCTTAGAGATGATCTATGCTCTTATTTAGATAAGTCAAAGTGTTGACTTCTGTTGTAAATGTACTATCTCTGTCTCTCTCTGCTGAACTATTGAAGAACATATAAGAAGAATTGATCAAGGGTTTCCCCACATTGGGGTTTGTCCCTGGCTAGCGCCACATCTTGTGTCCTTTTGTCTTGGCCTATCTTCTGCGATTTATGTTTGTGTTCTATCTGCAGTTTACTTTAATTCTGATGTGATTTCTAATCTGGAAAAGATATTGAGCTAACTGTGAAAATCGAAATAAATTGCTCTAAGCATAGAACATATCTAAAATTAACACAAGCAAATATAATATAAGCAATATGAGCTAAAATCAACTTCAATAACCATCAACACACGAGAAAATAATAAGCATATGTAAAACCAGTGCGTTCAAAATATTGCTTAAAATCAATGATACTTGCTCAAAATAAAATAAGGTGTTTCAGACTGAAACACAAGTAATTCTGAAAATGAAACAAAAGATGTTAGCAAAATAAAATATCAATGCAAGATATTAAAATGCTTTCAAGATATATGATCACTTATTATTCCAAAGCATACAAGGAAAGAACATCTTGCAAAGGAAACCAATTAAAATTCTACTTGCACAATGAGATGATATTTGTCCAAAGTATCCAATTCAACACATATTCATAAATGACAAGTGTAATGATTATTTGCAAGTAAAACAATAAGATGTGTTAATATGAAATGCACCTAAACTAAAATTGGATGGAATTATCTTGGTTACTTTTAATCTAAATGCCTAATCTAGGTGAGAGATCTTGTTCTTGAGCTCTTGCCAAAGGGTAAAAATTGGGGTGACTGTAAGAAAGAGGGGCGAAGGACACGATGGTGTCATTAACGATACCCTTCCCCTTGAGTCTTACTAGCCAGTGTGTGCCTTCGTTCCTACAAGGGGATAAACCACCTTCTCAAGGTCACACGCCTTTACCTTACTTCGTATCAATAGGAAGAACTTTCCAAAAAAATATTTTCCTTATGATTTCTATCAACCAAGCTTATGCTTGGAGGTTAATTTGTTTAAAATGCAACTAAATTAGAATGCCTAATATGATATGCAAGTGAGTTTGCAAGTGCTATGTAAAAAACATGATTTCTTCCAGTAAATATGCTCCACAGGATCACTTGTATAGTTGCTCAAGTACAAGATGCATAAGCTTCATGAACAAGTGAAATTGTGAGTTGCCAAAGATAAATGATGAACCAATAACAAACTAAAGCAAATGAAGCTTGAAATGTACGTGCTTGCAAAATGAGCAAATAAAACACATGTAAAATTTCTCAATGTAAATTGCAATGCTTTGAAAATGAATTGAGATAATAAGATTGATGCCCACAATAGCTTTGCAAAAATAACTTTAAACTTGAGAAAAGAAGATTAGCTTCACATGAAAGTAAATAGTTGCTTTGGAAAATATACTTGTTCAATACATAATGCTTCAATATACTCAAAATGGAAATGTGGCATAACAATAAAGCATGAATTATTAGGCAAGTGCCAAGCTAAATGTATCAAACTTTTGCAAAAAAATAATCGAGATGCTTGCCTAAAGTAAGAGTAAATTGCTTTGCAAATGTTAATGTAAACTTTAAACTTCTAGCAACAATGATAAGTGGTGCAAGCTTAAAGCATGCTGCAAACTTGAAGAAAAGGAAATGCGATTTGTGTTACTTCCCAATTAAAGCATGAATGTGATGTGAAAGAAAATGGAAATGTCAAAGTCAACAAGCCAATCCAATCACAAGTGCTCTCCCTAAAATGGAGAGATAGGGATGCCGATGGGTAGGACCCACGCTCCCAAAAAAGATAAACTTTATTATTATGGTTAACAATGAGAGCCTCTTAGAAGGCTGCCCAAAGAATTGATGGGAAAATATAATGTGAGATCTTGAAACAACAATGAAATCCCTTCAAGTATGGGAGTCTTGAAAGAGATGAAGTGGTTCTACAATTAGAGAATACAAGCTCCAAAATCATACCTGGCCTAGCCTTTTTCACAAACTCTCTTAATGCTCACGACCTCTTTGGAATGAGGCTTGAAGCTTGAGAGGACCTACAAGAAAGAATGTTAGTGCCGCAAAATTGAAACAAAAGTTAGTGTGAAAAAGAGAGCATGTAAGTAGGTGATAATGCTACAAAATAATATACAAAAAACTAAATCAAGTGATGGGAAAAGACCCCATCACTTGTCTAGCTTATAAGAAGCTCTTGATTAGCTAGGTAAAGAGATGAAAGCACAAGATCAAAAGATATAAAATATTTTTTGATATTTTGACTTATGCATAAACTATATAAAAAGAGAACCCTGCAAGAACAAGTACTTCTAAAGATTAGACTTATGAAATTCAAATAATGATGAGAGCTCCTTGAAAACAATGCCAAGAGTGGGTTGGTCCCTTGAAGACTTCCCTTGACGCTTGTTAGTTGATTCAATAATGATCCTTTACAAAACTTCCAACACACATTAGCTCATATGGATTAAATCAATAAACAATGGTGAGATAACTCTAGAAATTTATATGAAAACAACTTTAGGTAGTCTACACCTAGAGCATATTCATAAACCAATTGTAAATGTAAGATAGCTATACATCTACAATTCTATAAAGCATATGAGCAAATGAAATTCAATTCAAAGGCACAAGTAGAGAGGATTATACCATAAATGAACCAAGCACATGCTCCAATGGAATAACAATCATGAATGAACCCCAAAGTCTTTTTACTCAAATGAAGAACAAGAGTACATAGAAGCAGAGTTTCCCCAAGGACAATAGCTCGTTGCAAAGATACAATATGAAAGCCCAAGGCTCAATTATATAGGAGAACGGGTGGCGATCCCAATGAAGAACCAAATGCCAAGTGTGATGATGACAATCCCAAAGCTCCCTCATGCAATTCAAATTCCCTAGAGAGGCCCACCCAATCTTTAAGAGGAGCTAACTCGTAGTATGAAGAGGGACAATTGTATATGGGATTGGAGTGGTAGGAGACCACTCTCCACTCATCTCCAGTGAAACTCGAAGTCAAAGCCCACCAAAAAGATGACTCACCAAGGCAATTCAAATTCCTCTCCTCAATAAATGCATTTTTCCTTGGGAAACTCGTGGTCCCCTCAAAAATCTGATTTTTTTGGAGCACGTCTTTTCCTTGATTTTAGAAGTCCACATCACATTGGGACTTCACTTTAACTCCTCCATGATTTTCCCCCTTATTTCCACATCATTTGGAATGTGTGGATATTTATTTTTCTCCTTTTATTTAATTTGCTGACTTAATTTATTGCCACATGTTCCACTAAACTTAGGAAAAGTGGGTTTTGAGGGTCCAGTACACATTTTCAACCCCTCAAAGTGTGTCTTAGTAGAAAGTTGAGGGTGAGAGGTGCAATTTTTATTACTCATACCCCATACAACTTCTTTGGACATCACTTATTACATTTCAGATACAAACTTTATTCCAATTTCTGACATGCGGGAAACTAAAAAAAAAGGTGAGAGGTGCAATTTTTATTACTCATACCCCATACAACTTCTTTGGACATCACTTATTACATTTCAGATACAAACTTTATTCCAATTTCTGACATGCGGGAAACTAAAAAAAAATCAAAAAATGACCCCCTAGACCTAACCAAATTCCACGAAACTTTACGAGTGATTTAGTATGGTTGGAATTGTAAAACTTAGACGTCTGTTGCTCAACAAACATAAACATTTATATGAAACATAGTCATAAGTAATATTTTTATTAATTGATGATGAATGGATTATTTACATGGCTGTGGCAGTGGTCCTTTAATAGGAGTTACTGACCATGAACCCCATAAGACATGTCCTTTGGGAATAGTGTCCATTCATTACTTAGTTATCAATCATTAATTAAATTTATTTAATGATTGGTTAATTAATTATACATATACATTTATTATTATTTTAGTTATGTAAATTTTAATTCATAACATTGCCTCCCTTAAAAGTGCTTTGTCCTCAAAGCATAGGTAAGGTGGGGTGTTGATGAAGAAAAAGTTTTGTCTCCCAAGATGAGTCTTCCTCCGGTAGTTTCTTCCATTTGATGAGGAACTCCTTAATTGTCTTAAACCGTAATACTTTCTCTTGAGTAGCGAGTATACCTTCTGGTTCTAAGACGATTCTTCCTTCTTCATTAGTTTCCGATATTTCTATTTGAACTATTTGGTTTTGCCCTAGTATTTTCTTGAGACTTGATACATGAAAGGTGTTATGGATTCGACAATTGTCTGGCAACTTTAGTTTATAAGCCACACTACTTATTTTTTTGATTATTTGATACAGACCATAATATTTAGGTGATAGTTTATTCTTTCCTTGTTGTTTCAATGACAACTGTTTATAGGGTTGAAGTCTAACAAAGACCCAATCTATCTTGTGTCTACATTTCCATTCATGGCCCGCATCTAGACTTACAACTATTAGTCCTAGTCGAGTGTATGACCCATGAAATGGAAAAACACAATTTTCACTCCTTTGTAATTAGGGGTGATCCAAAACTCCCTCTTGATCAGGGACTTGTTAGAGCTCCCTCTTAACTAGGGACTCTTTCATTCATCAACAATGTCTTCTTCGTGGGTCTTCAACTGCTTGATCTCCTTCCCTTCTTTGATGTCATGAAGTCTTTGTTTGAACTTCTTCTAGTTAGGGCACCATCCATCGATCACTTTCCTTCGTGGTTTTTCATGTCATTGCTTCCTTCTTGGAAAGTGTCTTTCTTGTCATACATCATGTTTTCTTGTCATCTGGCTACTCCTTTGTCATCTGTCCATGCTTCAAAATACATTTCTCATGGATGCTTTGTCGTACTTTCTTGTTTACATGCTTCGACCTAGTAGCCCATCATGACTTTATCCTAATATTGCTTCAACATTGCTTTTTTTCTTTTGCTGGATGGCTTCTTCATCACGACATCTTTGTAGAGTAGAATTAATTATCTGCATCTTTCATATCTCCAAGGCCTTCATAGGTGTCAAGGGTCCTTCCTTTCTTTGTCAGATTTGTCCTGCCTCTTTTGGGAGATATCTTCAAAGTATTTTTGTCAGATAGTGATTCTCGGTGATATGGTGTTGTTCACATGCTCGATCTCTTTCTTCATTTGCCTCTATTTGGATAAATTGGTCAACCACCTTATGCTCCTTGAGAGAATTTCTTCATTGCTTGCTTCTTGGACTAGTCAACATTTCTTCTTGCTTCTTAGTCAACAATCTTATACTCCTTTTGTGAGCATATCCTTTTGTTGACCTTTATTGCATTGTAGTACATGCCTCCGAGCATGTCATTGGTGAAAGAGATTCTTTCCTACTAGATCATGTTATAGAACTATTCCCATGACTCAATAATATACAAATGATAACATGACTAAACATTGATGACATACCTCATCTTGATTCTTCTTTGATCATCTTAGCTTCATTTGGTTGTCCTTGGTGTGGCGCTTCTTGCTTCATCTTAGCTTGCCTGCATATCATCCTTTTTTTGAATCCTTTGAATGGGATTCCCAATGAGACACCTGCTTTGGTTCATGAACCTTCTTTTGAAGATTCCATCATAGGATCTTAAAGGCCCTTGCCTTGCAAATGTTTTTTTTCTTTTGATGATGGAGGTCTTCGAAGATTCTTAATCATGATTAATCTTCTTTCATTGTGGATGAGGTCCTATACCAGGTATGCTCCTTCTACATGAATATCTTGAGCTATATCTACCATGCTCCTATATTCTAGAAGATATTTCTAACCATGCATTTTATTTTCATTATAAATGCTACTTCTTCATGAGTATTTAAAACTCTATGTACTTCATGCTTCTAGATTCTAGAAGATGTTTCTAGCCATGCATTTTTTATTTTATTCCTACATGCTCCTATCCTACTCAAAACCTTGAAAGAAGACTTGAAGTAAAGAGTTTGACTTAGTCATAGTAGAGATCCGGATGATATTCCTTCTTTTGCTTATTTTCTTCTTCTTTCACCTCTTGAGTCATGTGAGCTTCTTTCCTCTTTCTTTTGTTGTTGTTGTCCTTCTTAAGCTTAGGACAATTCCTTTTGTAGTGTCCATATTCTTGGCATCCATAGCATTGGATTTTGAACATGTCTTTGTTGTTTGTTCTTCGTGGACCAAATTTGTGAAATTTTCCCTTTCTCTTGGCCATGGTAGCAAATGCTTGCTCCTTTGATCCCACATATTCCTTTGCTTTAAGTTTGGTTTCCTCTATCTTGTATAGAGACCACATTTCACTGAGTGTGGTTGCTTCCTTCTGGGCATATATGCTTGATGTGAAGTTGCCCCAATCCTTAGGTAGAGCATTGAGTACTACAGTGGTCATTTCTCTGTCAGACATGAGTTCCCCAAGCTCTTGAAGTTGATCCCTCATCTCAGAGATCTTCATGAAGTAGGGAGCTATTCCTTCCTTTGATATCTTCATTTTGTACAATTCATTTCTTAGAGATATCACTTCTCCAACTGTGGATACCGAGAATAGCTCTACTAGCTTATCATAAATTTCTTTTGATGTTTCAAATTTGGAGACATAAGGAATGAGAGAGTCCTTGATAGATTCTATTAGAATCCTTTGAGCTCTTGTCTCATCCTTATTGTACTTGGCTAAGGCTTGGGTTTGTTCCTTAGCAGGGATAGTGATATTCCCTTTGACATGTTCGAGAAGTTCATTCTCCTTGAGAAGTAAATTATTCCTCTTCTTCCATGCAAGAAAGTTATTGGTACCTACCAATTTGTTGCTTTCCTTGCAAAATGACATTGATGTATATTCAGAAGGGAACATATACTTGATAGATTTTGAAATGTAGTTGACTTCTTTTCTCCTTGAAGTCTTGATGGCTTGCTTTCCTTGAATCTTGATGTTCCTCAAGATGTCTTCTCCAAGTGGGCTTGCTTGATGATGAGACTTGCTTGATGATTTGTGGCTTGATGTAGGTCCCTCTTTGATCTGCTCTTCTTTGTAGGTGCCTTTATATAAGGCTCTTCTTCTAGCTTTGTAGTCTCCCCTGATGAATGATAGATGATAGACCTTTTTGTCGTTGATGTGATAGAGACTTCTTGGCTTGATGCTTCAACTTTTGTAGATGTCCTTCCTTGATGAGTGTTCTTGAGATGCCCTTTCCTTGATGTGTCACCTTAGCTCTGATACCATGTTGAAGAATCTAGGGCAATTAGGTGTAGAGTGATTCTTCGTGACAAGATAACATTTTGTGAAGTCTTTTTACTTTTTCTCGTTAGCTTAATCTTCTTCTTTGCTTATTAATGCATGTGTGTGTGCTTCATCAAACTGCTATCAAAACATAAAACAAGAACACAAGATGTTGGCTCTCTGTTAGGGCCAAAACCTCTCTTCTATTGAGAGGAAAACCCTTTGATAAGTTTTCTCTTATTGAAGCTTCTTTCTTGATCAATGCCAAATCCTAGACCCTTTACTAGAAGATCCTCCAAGCAAAAGTCAAGTCCTTCTTTTTCTCTGCACTATGGTTTCCCGGTACTTTGTTCACCTCCTTTTGACACTTAGTTCCCTGACACTTTGTCCTTCTTCCGGCACTTCATTCTTCCTTAGTGTGACAACACTGCAATCCTAATTCTTGCACGTGTGAGAGGTACACTAGAGAATTAGGGTCCTTTTCCTTTGCTAGAGTGATAGGCTTCTTTCCTTGACTTGGGAGGCCTTGTAGGCCTAGTTTCAAACCCAATCAACACTAGTTTATGGACTGTTTGTTCATGCTGTCATACCCGCAAACTTGACCACCCTTTCTTCGCACATGTGATTGTTTCTAGCCCTAGAAACAATGCTCTTTACTTCGTCTTTTCTCCCTTGCTACTTCGCTTGAGTCGGAGACCCTTTAGGCCCATGTCTCTAGCCCAAATGATGAGATATGTTTGGTTGTGAGTCTCTGCTGTTATGACTGCAGACATTGTTCTTCTTCCTCGCACGTGTGACTTCATTTTCTCTAGAAACCAACCTCCAACCTTCGCTTATGCTTCCCTTTACTTTGTTGCACTAGAGGCTCCTTGACTTCGTCCTTTTTCGTTCTTTTCTTGTCTTCTTAACTTTGCTAATTTCAAAGCTATATGAGTGCATTATAGTGGAGTGGACAACCTCTATATATAGAGGACTGTCCCTCCTTTTAGGCCGACTTGAGGACTGTTTGTATGCCGACTTGCTATCTTACTTCGGATGGCTTCTTTGGTGGTGTCACATGCTTGGAGGAGACTCTTTCATGGTGCCTTTGCTTAGGAGGAGACTTGACTTTGCTTGGAGGTGACTTCTTTGACTCTTATACAATGTAACATACCCTTAAGGTCTTTAACATAATTCTTTTGACCTTTTGACTTACCTATAGCACTTTAGCATGTGCTAGACCTACTTCAATGAGCAAGAAACTCATTGACATATATCATAAAAGTAATGTTTCTTTTCTTGGATAAATACAAATATCAAAAGTACATTTATGAAGACCGAACCTAGTTACATTTCCTTCAATAGTCCCAAATATTATTAAAGATCATTATTTCTGGCCAGCTAGATCTTTCAACAAATATGCTTTGGAAGTGTAGTCCACACCCTTTTAAAACTATTTTGTTTTCGAAGGATCCTTTATAGTTTCTACTCTAATGCATGAACATCTTAGTCCATAAGGCTGGCCATTGCACTCGATGACTTATCTTAGCAACGACACTGTTGCTTCAAAATCTAGCAGGTCTTGTGAGAGAGATCACAAGAGAAGGACTAGACCAAGTGACAATAATGAGGTGGAGTCCCATTGTCACCACAGCCACTCCATCTCTTGCTCTTTAGTAGACTTTCACTATAAAGGAGGCTTCCTGGTATCTGTCACCTAATAGGGATCCTATGTCTATGGCTCAGAGGTGACAAATGGATAAGCTCAAGAAGGGCACTCAACTTAAGGACAAGACTTAATCCAACAAAAACAAGGAAAAGCGTGCACTTCAAGAGGCCTATCAAGGGCACTTATAACTTAGGTTTTAATGAATAAGCAAGGATAAAGGCTTACCAAGGTGCATAAGACCAAGAAAAGGCATTGCTAAAGATTTGTTTGATCAACAATTGGAGCAACAAACCTTCAAAGAGCCCTAAGTTGAAGCCTAGGGTTAGGTTAGAGTTTCCCTTGGGGCAAAATTAACTAGGGCTTGTGACGTCAGCCCTAAAATGGCAAAATTAACCATGGAAAAGAATGGATTTTGATGCAATGAGACTCAAACCACGTGTATAACCTCACCACATGCCAATGCACTCCTCGTTGAATTCAACCTGATGCCCTAGCCTAATGGCTTATCTTAAAGGGCTGAAAATGTAAGAAGAGAGAAAAAGGTTTTAGAAAAGCTTTCCAATGATTTGTGATCACTTATGTGGATGGTAGTGCTTGATCCTTGGGTAATGGAGTCTAAGGGAAACCTACTAATGGAAATATCAAACCCTAATATGTAGCAAGGGAAAGAAAAAACTTGGGTTTCAAAACCCTAGCTACCACTTCATAAGGAAATAAAACCATGAAGAGAGCTTACAGAAAGTTCATTCAAGGGATGTCATACATTCTTTAGTTAAAACATGCAATACTTTGCCAAAATTCCGTAGAAAAATATTCAATATAACAAGGGCATAGAAGCCCTAGCAACAACCATTCAATGCAATAACCATTCAAATGATAATCAAAGGTACTTAAAAGATATGCATGAACAAAACCTTTATTATCCCAAAGTGGTGTCTCCACAAACAAGCTTGTCTCTAAAAGCAAAATGATACACAACAGATCACACCTCCACAAGAATACAAGTCACATCAGCTAGGCCGAAATCCTCTACGACTTTTAAACAATAGACACATGCTTTTAGTTTCTTTATTTTTAATGATAGTAAGGCTGTCTACAATTATTTTCGATGACAAAAATAAATGCTGTATATTATCATTGTACAAGTCAAGTTCGTTAATGTCTGGTGGACTTATTTAACAAAAATAGTTTCTTGGTTTTGAACATGATAATAACACCAAGATACTTGTAGTTTTGTTTCCAAAAAATTAGTTCTTGCTTTCACTTTTTAAAATGGGGCATGAGGTCCTGTCTACAAATTGCCTAGGCAAGTGTAGTATGATGTATTTTCAGAGTCACATCAGCCTATTTTGGCTGTTCATGGGCATAGATACTCTCTCTCTCTCTTTTTGCATTGCTGCACTTAGCAACATTTGTAGACTTTGTTGGGGCCAATACCTTCATGAATGCATTCCAACAAAACCTCAAAAATATGCATGGAAAGGTCTACACAGGATCCAAGAAAATTGATGGGCTTAAACAAACTCATCCAAACAAAAGACCACTCATTTGTAAAAGTGAAAAATCCTAAAAATGATCAATGAAAAGTAAAGATGCAACAATAAAGGGCCTTCTCTAGTTAATTACCAGCTCAAATGACGAAAGGAAGTGTTTAGGCGGATTAAAGGCGGTCCCCAAATGTCCGTCTGATGCCTGACTGGAATAATCATTAAGAAAATATATTCTGGCCTGTAAATATGAATGGTATCACTGCCTTATGTTTCTGCCCATGGCATGGGATTATGCCAGAATTAAAATTTGGCCTCTTCTTTAAATCACAAGTAGTTGCTCTTATCAGTATTAATGATTTTATTTTGAAGTGTTTACATTTAAGTTGATGTATAGTTGCCATCAACTGCTCTCCGCAAAGCATTCTTTGTTGGAAGGTTTGTAACTATTACTAGTTATTGTGTTACTTTGCTATTTATCCTTTTGAATGTGCTTTCTTTCTTGTTTTTGCAGTATGGCAATGGCAAGTGAAGTGCAGTCACATGTGTCCAAGAAGGATACTATTGTATTAAGTGGAAACTTGGCAGTAACAGGGGAATCTGGAGGTGGTGCTGCCACAGCGATGCTTCGGCACCAGGCATCATCAGTTTCTTCCATAGAAGTTGTTGCTAGTGCAGGACTGCGCTCTCTTGTTGGATTTCAAACTTCAAGGTTGAGCAAGTGCCTCTGTTGAGAGTTGATTTAATTTCCTTATTAATGTGTAATTTAGATCTTACAAGACATGGATAATGTGCTGTTATATTGGATAGGTTCTTATTATACTAAATTTATGTCAGCATTTACCTATGTTAAAATTTTTCAATACTTTCTTTGTCAGGCATTTGTCACTTCATTCGACAGGCACTCTTGGGCTATCGGTATCTCTAAAAGATGGTTCTGTCAATCTGTCAAACACATGGACTCGCCAATTATCAGAAGTATCAAGTGGAAATGTAATATATCCTGAAACTAATTTTTTCTTCTGTTTTTGCTAAATGCAAGAATTATATTATCACCTTGTATTGAATTGTACCTTGTCATCATGTAAACATGATATCAACATGACTCTGGATTGATTTTGGAACTAATACATCCACTTATGTGAGCCAGTTAAGCTTTGTACAACTTAGATAAACTTTGATATATTCTTATTTGTAGAATTATAGCAATGACCGGAACACTATCTTACAATTGTACACTAACTATTCAGAGATTTGTTATCATGAAATTCTGTTGAAGAATGTAACTAGTGTTGGTCTTCATAATTGAATTCAAGTCATGTATCGATCCAAAGAAAGAAAATAAAATCATTTATAAAATAAATTTTTTATTGACTTATTAAAGCATGGATTTCATGCTTGGGTTAATGGTCAATAGGTCAAAGCACCTATTTAGTGCTCTAGGATTTTTGTTGAGTCAAAAGTCAAACTTATTATGTAAGAAACCCTTCTTGGGTTCATAGTGTCAAAGAAAGAAATTTGTTTTGTCTGTCTTGTCAAAACCTCCATCCATCAAGTCGGCCTCAAGCTCTTTAAATTTGGCTCCAACTTCATCTTCTACAAGTTGGCTTCACTTATTATTCATGTTGGCTCAATATATAGACAGAATCAATTATTTATACCTAACTGAACTCGACCAAAAGAAGCATGTGTCAAGAAACTCGGATAGATTATAGACAGCGAAGAATTCCAGGACAGAAAAGAAGGGTTCAGATCAACTACAGATCAAGGCTTCATATAACTACAAAACCGAGGCATTGGGTGAATACAGGACTGAGATTTCAGGTAGCTACAGGACTGAGAGTTTAGAACTGAGATTTCAGGATCGAAGTATGAGGTGACTTCTGGACCGAAGCATCTTATAATCACAGGACCGAAACTCTATATGAATATAGGAAGTTGAGGTTACATGAAAGACAAGCATCTTGAAACGGACTAGCAGATGTGTTGGCTGACTTGATGGATGGAAGGTGTAATAAGGATCTTGGTCTATCTCAACTGGATTTGAATCTACTGAAAAAAGAGTTCTTGACTGAGTTTTGCCCTCCATAAGGGTTTTTCCCTGTCTGAGTGCCTACATCTAGTGTCTCCTTGTTTTTATGTTTTTGGTAGCCGTTTGATGAACAAGGAAGTAATAACTATAAGAAGAAGAATAAGAAGAATTTAATTAGGAAATCACAAGCATCTATCAAAAGAAAGGATAAATCAATATAATAAAAATCTGATCTCATTGCCCTAGATTTCTCAACAAAATCTGCACCGGCAGACTTCTTGTCGCTCAGATTGTACAGGCACAGCGACAACCGCTCAGGGGGGGACTGTCACTCTGATCCCCACCCACTCCGTTCTAGCTGTCTCCCAACAACAGGATATGGGGGGTAGTCCCTATGGAAATGAGGTGAAGGAAAATAAGTTGGGAACCAACTTGTTTGGGAGACACAGATGAGTGGCCTAGCTACTTGGTTAAATTTAGCAAGATTAATGATTAGATTAGATTTTAAGTATAAGACGAGTGCTTTATGGAGTCAAATTTCTTGCTTAATGTAAAATAATGCCAAATAATCGGATGGACACGCGCTGCTTGGTATGATAGACTAACCTACATGGGATGCAAGTCCTAAGAGCTAGGTGTGATGCAAGAATGTTGTTAAATTTTAGATTAAATGCCTATTCTAAGTTGAACCTCTCCCTTAACTATTTTGAAAAACAATCTTCAGAGTAGGTTGTGGGATGGAAGCCAACAGTAAGCAGGCAAAGGCTTGATTAACGATACCTCCCCTTGTGTTTCAACAACCCAGTGCCTCCGAAGCTGTAGAGACTATGGCTCTAACGATTGCAAGGTCACTGTGTTAGTGACTAAGAAGGGCTGAATCCGTCAAGCTAATTGTAAAAGGGTTGTCCTAGGAGTCTATCAACCTAGCTTATGCTATAGGTAAGTTTTTAGTGCAAGCTAGATCCTAGAATGCTCGCGCAAAGATGCTGAGTGAAATTACTTGAGTTAAGATTGTTTAAGTGTTTAAGTACTCAAATTATGATTACTCCTTATGACAACAATACTTAACAACAATTGAGGACAATCTTAATACAAGGAAAGTGCTTAAGGATACAAGTACCAATGAATCAATTCACAAGATACTTAGAAAAAAATTATCCAATTTGTCAATTAGCCAATGATTACACGATGCCATTAAAATTTACTCAAGATGTTCTTATCACAATGCCAATTAGATTCCAAGTGTCAAAACAACTTAACCAACCACAAGATGAGAAATTTACAACTTAAACGTATGAGTGCTTTAAGTGTAAAATTCCGAAATCCTTGTAACTTGGAGCGAAATAAGCAAGTGTTAGATCTCAAATATCCAAATCAGCAGTGATATTTCAGAAAATTCCAGCACTTATTAGATTATGACAACAACAAGAAAATCACTTTAGATCATGGAATTTACCAAATATATGAAACAAAAAAATTTCCAAATGATTAACAGACATAAATTTATGAATTTAGCCCACTTTAAAATGGAGTATTTAGTGATACTTCAGATCTGAAGTAACTTATTACAACAATAAACAAATCATCAGATCAACAAGATAATGATGCTACAACAAATGCCCAAAATGCCCAAAACAAGGAAAAATTTGTCAAAATTGAAAAAATGAAGTTCTTAGGGCTTTTAGAATGTGATATTAAGAAAATACCAGATTTGGAAAACTTGTTACAATAGTGAGGAAATCAGAAAACTAGTAAGCTATTAGTACTTGAACAAATGCTAAAAAATGCCTAGAACTTGGAAAAAATTGCCAAAATTGAAAATTTGAAATTTTGAGCTTTTTAGGTGAATTTTTTGGAAAAAGTTCAGATCTGATATATTCAGTTATGCAGTAAAATTCTAGAACGCAAAAAATCAGATCTAGGCTAGATAACCAATGCCCAAATGGCCAAAATTTAAGGAATTTCAAATTTTGCAATTTTGAGTTATTTTGACCAAATTAAATGTGATTTTAGGGCTTATATATCATTGTTAAAATTAAAAATTACAGCAGTGGTAAAACAGTGAGAAACTAGGGTTCAAATAGCAAACCAAGAGGCCTTGGGGCCTTGTAGATGGCTAGGAAGACTTCCAATGAAGATGACCACCCGAAAACACAATGTTAACCCCAAAATCGCTGCAAAACAAATTGTTGGAGATAAAATGCCACGCAATGGGACCTAGCCCTTGTAGGGCTTATGGACTTCTTAATACTTACAAAATAGGTCCCAAACACTATCCTTTTAGGTTGGGTAAGGGCTAGGGCCTTCAGAAAAATGAATTTCTTCCTCGATTTAAAAATAAACAACCTGCAAAAATAGCAAGAAAACCCTAGACGTTTACGGTTTCTGAGGTCTCCAATGCCAATTTCTTCCTCAATCCCAAAACAAATTTAGAACAGAAACCCAAATATCCAATATAAAAAAATAAATTTGAATTTCAAAATCCCAAAACCTAAGTTGCACTGAAACAGATACAGGAACAAATATGAATATAGGGTTTGAAATGGATACGACACATTTTCAAAAAAATCTGGATACGATACGGTAGGAAACGAGACACACACACACACACATATATAAACAAAACAAGAATTTCATATTACCATTCATAGTTTAGAATCTAGATTATATCTAAAAATATATAATCGATTCTCATCTATCATCATCATCAATTCAGCGTAAACGTTGTCATCATCATTAATGATTATTATAACATTCATGATTCAACGTATCATCAAGTTTCTGTTTCAAATTTCAATCATCAACATGACAAGTTACAACATCATCACCAAAATTAATAAGCATACTACATAGTACAAAGTATAAAATGAACTATGAATTGCAGTCTACTATCATTGTTCATAATTCATATGGTCGTTCAAAAGTTAAAACACCATCATAAATTACATTTACATATCATCAAATATGTCTTCATTCTTGTCACTAGGAAGTTCTGCATCCTCTCCAGAAGTGGGAACATTGCTGCCATGTCCACTTGAAGATCCACCTATTGGTGAATCCACATCAAACAAAGTCATATGAGACATGGCATTCAATGTCATATCCAAGTCAGGCAACTCTGGTTCCATGTCCCATAATTTGGTGGCCCCAATTTTGTATTTGTCTCTCGTGTGACAAAAGTCGAAGGTTTGAATGAACATACACTAGTTCCTTAGCCTTCTTAGAGCCCAATCTGTTTCGCTTCACCGAATGGATGAAGCCATGTGTACTCCAGTTCCTTTTTGTTGAAGAGGAACTAGCAACCTATGACAAGATCCCGATGGCCAATTTTTGGATATGTGGAAGATCCACACCATAGTAGTTCCACCAATCAATCGGACTTAATCTGGTTTTGTCCCGCATACAATCAATATCAGAATCCCAACCCTCTGATCCCACAAAATGAGCAAACTCTGCACGATCCCGAAGCCCAATTTCAGGATCTACAAAAAGCTTTCTAAAAGCCTTCTTAAATCCTTGTGAGACATCTGGTTCTTAGTTTGGTGCGTTCTTTTTGGATTACTTAGGAATAGTGCAGCATAATATTTTGGATTCACTGCATAGGCCAAAAGGTACAACGGGGTGGTCATCTTGTTCCACCTTTTGGTCAATATATCTTTTACTTCTTTGTAAAAGAATTCATCCGGGCCATTCTCCTTGGTATTTATAACCACCCTTATCTTTTCTATCATGGAATCAATGCCCTCATACAACTCTCCCAAATTAGGCACATCTGTGTCAAACATACGGATCAAATCCACAATTGGCTTGGTAAATGCCAAGAGGTACTCCACTTTATCCCACCATTCATCATCAACAACCAACTTTTTCATTGCTTGTGCTTTATCAGATTGGGATTGCCTCCATTGATTCCAAAGAGAACTACATACCATCGATTGTAATGCATCTTTCATCTGCATAAGCCTTGTTAAGAATATGATGTGAGAAGCAAATCGAGTCTCGACAACCTGCAAGTGCCAAATTGCCAATGTTTCAAATTTCAACAAATTAAAAATCATAATTTGATTGAATAACTATTATGATTCACGAATCATGGCATTTGAGAATCCAATTTACATATTTGAATTTAGAGTCAATAGAAATTAGAATTTATGAAATAAACTTTAAAGTTTAGGTACCTTAAGGAACTCCAACTTTGCAAATTCCCTGTAGATGCTTTGCGACATGTGGTGGTTTGTGATAAAGGCTTGAATTTCTTTTTCCTCTTCAAAAATAACTTGAATCCACTCAATTTGCTTACCCAACTTGCTCAACTTGAAGTTCAATGAATGTACAGCACAAGGGGTTCAAAAGATGTGCTGATATTTGCCTTCAATAATTAGGCCTACTGCTCTACACGCCGTTGCATTGTCATATATTACATGGACAACATTTTCTGGCCCCACCAATTCAATTTGCTTCAATCAAGATGTTAGAAATGAATTGAGAATCTCTCATCTGCCCCTCACAATCCACTGCCTTCAAAAACATTGCCCCCTTTGGGCTCTGAGCAATCACATTGATCAAATTCCTATTTCTTTGATCTTTCCATCCATAAAAAAGGATGGACACCTTTGAAATGCGCCATGAATTATGAATGGGGCTTAATTTAGCCTCCAAATCTAACTTTTCAGCACTCAACATTGTGGTGCGTACCTTTTCATATCTAGGGCTCTTGAACCCTCTTAGGGCTTCATTCACTGCTTTTATCATCTTTGCCCATTAAGGAGATTGCACAAGGTTAAAGGGAAGGCCATTTGCATAAATGTGTTGACCTGTAGCTGCAATTGCCATCTCTCAAGCATCATTAGTAAAACTCCTTTTAATCGGTCCCAAATTAGACCACTTTGAAGTTTGAACCAACAATTCCATGAAAATGAAGTGGAGGCTTTGATGAAGATGCTCCTAACCTTGTTGGCTGTTTTAATTGGGAGGCAGGATTTGCCTCATTTGCTTTAGCATCTGCTTTGTCTTGTTCTTTTTGATATTTTCATGTTTTGCCTTGCTTAAACCTTTTCCATCTGTTCCATTCTCTTTAGGTGAGCCACTGCATATTCGAATCCCATTGCCTTTTAACCCAAGTAAATGTGCTTTAACTCGTGTGTATGATCCACTATACTCCTTTGTACACTCATTGCAAACCCATGCTAATGATCCCCCTCCTTGGATGTTCCCAACAATAGTTACATATTTCCAAAGTGGTGACTTTGGATCAACTTTAGGGACAAATTCAATTTCATGTTCCACTTCCTTTGCCTCGTGAATGGCTGAACTTGAAGTTGACATGAATGATGATGATGTTGTAAATGAAACTGCAGAATAAAATTGACAAATATGTATTTCAAAACAAGTTATAATTTACAAACTTACAAGCCTTGAAAAAGAACAATCATTATTAAAACCAGTGATTGGAGTCTTGGACATGTAATTTTTCAAAACATGATGAAAGAGTAATCATGGTTTCTTTAGAATGAAATGGAGGTTATCACTCTCTTAAAATACATGCACAATAAGTAACATAAACATAGTGGAAGGTTGGGTCACCCTAGAATGTTTGTGGTAAGTGTGGGAGACAAACCTATAATGATATTGTTTTGAGGATATCCTCTTTAGGGTTGAAAATCGAAATCTACAGATGGTCGCTAGATCCATTGCTGTAGCGATCACATCTTCTAGACTTCTACAAGTCTTGACTCTTAGATCATTGTAGTTTGTGTGAGGCTACAACAACATTATAGGTATCTTATGGCTGTTGTATGCATGCATCCTTGTCCTAATTTGAAAGTGTTTTCCAGACTTAGATAGCACTGTAATTAGCATGCTTTTCTAGTTTAATTTAGATGCTGGCTTTAAATTAGAAGTGTTTTTCTCAGTTCTGTTTTAAGAAAAGATCTATCTTAAGGAAGAATGCATAGTGGAGATACATTCTAGATTTAGAGTAGGGTGCATTTTTCTTGGGAGAGGTGCTTTAAGTTATGTGATAATTAAACTGTACAATCATAGGTTGATTGTTGAACATTTATATTCAGATTTTCATGCTTGAATTTCAAGAATTATTAGAATCAATATTTGATATGTCCTTAAAGTTTAAACTGTAAACTTATGAAGACATGGAAGTCATGTAGAATCTGGCATAAGTTATCATACTAACAGAAGCTAGAACTCATATTTCCTTGGGATTTATAATTTCATAATAGTTTTAATGGACAGTGTAGTAGTAAAATACTATTAAGATGCATTGCCTCTAGCTGCTGGCTGCTGGCTGCTGGCTGCTGGCATCATTTCAGGGTTCAAACTTCAAACAAAAATCAACAAAATAATGATGAAAGTTGAAACACTAAAACAATGATGAAGGTGTTTAAAACGTTAAAGTTTAAACTTTAAACACGGACAGGAGGTTTGCTGCTTACCTTGGACTCTAGAGTCTGCATAGTCGGGACTTGACGGCGGCACAGTAACACACTCTACACAGTCAGCGACATACTCTAGTCTCTACACAGTCGGCAGCACCGGGCACACTCGGTGGTCACAATGAGTCTATGTGAAAATTCCTTAAATCCAGGAATTCCTACAGCAATGCTGATGATATTTTTTCTACTTGTTAGATTTACATGAACAAGTTATTTGTAGTTTCCTATGGCAAACATCGAAATACATACACTGCAACCTACACCAATTAAATTATATGTCGAAACAAGAACATAACAATGGAGAAAGATAGAAAACAAATGACATAGTATTTTTGGACAAATGTCCCCTGAAAATCCCAATGCGAGAAAACCAATGCAACAACTTTGAGGATTTTTATTATTATGCAATAGTTTTCTGAATACAACTCTGGTTGCCCTCCCGACAATCCAGTTACAGAGAAATACACTGGCAGAAGAAATTTGTGAGATTACCTCACTCTACCCGGCAAGTTCCGGCTGATCCGGTAGCTAAACTGCAAGTTCCTTGGCTACTTCTGCACTGCCCCTGCGTGGGCCCAGCGCCAGCTTCTAAGGCTCTGCATCATCTCAAATGGGAATCAATTTGCCTTTTGGAGCAGTTTCTAGCCCTCCCGGCTCAAAAATGTCAGCACCCTCAGCAAATTCAGACTTCTGCTTGGAGAACTGCGCTGCTTCTATGTGAGCCCTTCTGGCTCAGCGTCAACCTCTGCGTGAGCCCTCTTGGCTCAGCGTCAACCCCTCCTGGGTCTTGCGCTGCCTCCTGCTGGTGTCTCTCTGCCTCTCTGCTGCGTATCTTGGGCTTTGGAGAAGATACTCCAACCCAACTATCTTTGCCCCTCACCACACAAGCTCACTATCAAAATTCTGCTGGCAGCTGCTCTGTTTCAGAAAATTGAACTTTTGAACTCACTCTGTGTGTCTTTCCAAGTGACCCTCAAGCCTCCTTAAATAATCTCCTCGTTGACATTCAACGGCCCAGATTAAAAGCTAATCAATGGCTAAGATAATTTTTCTTTGATTCTCATCTTCCTCTAGAAGTTACACCCATAGTTAAATTAATACCTATTAATTATTTTATTTTCCTAAGTTTAGACTTAGGGTCCTATTGAAGTTTTTAAGTCTAACAGTTAGAAACCCTCCATGTACTTTCTGATTTATTCCTTCCTACTTGTTCTGATTACTTAACAAGTTATTTACCATGTAAATACTGGAAATAAACACAAGTACATGCTCAACACATTACAGATCATCAACTGAAGGAAATAGAAACAAGCACACAAATGACATCGTTATTTTTGGACTAATGTCCCTGGAGAAATCTAATGCGGGAAAACTGGTGCAACTATCTGAGGGTTTGATTTATTAAGCAGTTTTAGAATACAATCTGGGTGCCAAATCCGGCTCACCTAGCAGAGAAAAATCTCGGCAGTAGTACCTCTCCTTTAGAGGCAGATGCTTCGGCTGAAACCCTAGATAAACACTCTAACAACTCCTCAACTCCAATTTGCCCCACGAAAAACCCCAGCGTCAGCTTCTCTGTCCTTTGCGTCAGCTTTCCCGGTAGTTCCCGACAGTTCTAGCTATTCCTGTCAGTTTCGGCTTCTGCCCTCTACGTCAGCTTTCCTGGCAGTGTCGACGTCTGCTCTCTGCGTTAGCTTTCCCGGCAGTTTCGACAATCCCCGACAGTTCCGACTTTTGCCCTCTGCGTCAGCTTTCCTGGTAGTTCCGACAGTTCCTGGCAGTTCTGGCTGTTCTCGACAGTTCCGGCTTCTGCCCTCTGCATCAACTTTCCCGGCTACTGCGCTGATCCTCCCGACACTATCTCTGCCTCTCTGCTTCTGTATTCACTGCCCCTCTGCTACAACTCCATATCACTCTCTCAACTTTCTCAGCAAACCCAACCCTAGAAAGTCGAAATCTTGATCTCTTGGTGTGTTCTCCAAGTAACCTCAAGCCTCCTCTTATACTTTTCTCATTGACAGATCAATGGTTGAGATTAAGTCCCTAATCAATGACTAAGATTAGATTTGGCTTGATCCATTACTTTTGGACCATTCTAACACAATTTTATATTAATTCACATTAATATTTTAATTTCCCTAAGTCTCCATTAAAAATATTAATTATTTTAACATCTCCCAAACTGTTTAGAATCTGCCCAAACCCTTTTTAGGTATTGGAGATCTCATGTGCCTTAGCCTCTCCACCAAATTTCGTGGCTAGAGCACATCCGATGCTACCCCAAATCAACACCCCCTCTTAGCGAGGACTGTGCTCTAGCAATACTCCTCACTGAGTATTACTCTGATCATCTAGCATTGGTCCCTGATGCTAGGCCTGCTGCCCATCATCTGTACTGCTGCATCCCGTACTGCCACTGCCATTGCTGCATCTGTACGACAACTCCCCCTGTATCCATGCCACTGCCCATGGCCCTGCCACTGCCATTCTTGCATCTGCACTGCATCCCCTCTCATCATGCTGCATCGTGCTGCCCATAGCACCGCCACTGCTAACTGCTGCATTGCAACTTAGTTACTGAGAAGTAAGTAACTGATCTCCTAACTCTAACATCTCTGTCAGGCTAGAGACACTCCTGATGCTGAAGCTCCCTCTGTCGCTGACAAGTGCTCCCTCTCTGACCTCTGGGTTGCTGCAACAACTCCCTGCATCTCACACCGTTGCACACCTCTCTGTGCCATCCTGCACTGGTGTAACACTCCCGTGCCTCTCACATTGTTGCAGCCTGCTAGCCTCCGTTGTCTTGGGAATCCTGCACTGTAGCTCTCTCTGTCGCTCCATCCTCATCCATCTCTATCGACATCTTCTAGTCCTGCTACTCCTCTTTGGGGATCCCGTAGCTAGGTATAATCCAAGAAGTTGGGTACCTCGAGGATCCTGCTCCTCATCTTTTGTAGTCCTCCTGACTACAGCTCGATGTCTCCCCACTTTCGCTCAAGTGGTGTGTGTGCACTCATGGCACAAACATCGTCTGTTTCCACTTCCTTCTCTGCCCTTGCTGGCGCTGCCTTGGTCTCGGAAGCCTTTCCCTTGCTCTTCTTCTTTGGACACTGGGTCGCATAATGACCCAACTCCCCACAATGGAAGCATTTGACCTTGATGAGGTCCTTCTTCTTCCGCTTTTCTTGCTTACCCTCAGATGCTAGGGCAGCATCCACCTCCTCCTTCTTGATTCTGATCCCCTTGCTGCTGCTTCCCGTCTTGGTCACCCTCCTGATCTCTTCTTGGCAAAGAGCCGCCCACATTTCCTCCCAATCTGGAAGGGTCGCCCTGCCCAGTATGCTCTGGACAAACACCTCCCAGTCTTCTGAGACTGCATTCAGGGCTGTTTTCACCATCAACTCTGGATCTGGTGTGGCCCCTATGGAAGTCAGTTGATCTTGGATCTCCTTCAATCGGTTGAGGAAGGTGTCGATCTGTTCTCCCTTTTGCATTTGGTATACCGTATGACCTCAACTGATTTTCTAGGAGCATCTTCCTTTGCACGGAAGTACGCTGATACAACTTGGTCAGGGCCTCCCACATCTCCCGTGCCGTATTCTTCTCGGGAATATGTGGTACTATATGATCCTTGACCCCGTCAAGCATGATACTCTTGGCCCTCGCCATTGCTTCCTCATACCTGTCATTGTCAGCTGGGTCAACTGGGACCGCTATCGTCTTCAAGGCGAAGTGCTTGACATGATTCCTGTCAAGTACGAATAAGATTCTAGCCTTCCAGACTACGAAGTATGAGGCTCCGTCTAGTCTGTGCTGGTCTCTTACTTTGTGTAGTGCCATTCTGCTGCTCTTCTACTTCCCTCTTAGAAGTTCTCAATGTGACTCCCTCTGAGCCTCGATTTCCCTCCTGGAATTCCTTCTGCCGATGTCGAGATGCCCCCTACTCTGATCGTCTATGCAACCGCACCATTGATCCAGATTTCTCAGCTAGAAACCCTCGGTAGCAACTCCCTCCTCCTTGGCCTTGCCCTGTTAGGTACTGTTCTGACAATAGTAACCCAAAAACTCCACTCTGCAACTTATCCATAGCCTCCTAAATCCCAACAACCTGAAGGTGAGAGCTCCTAGGCTCTGCACAGTCCCAACACCAACAAACTAGCTCCCTAAGCCAACTGCGTTAGCCCTCTTGGCATCTGCGTGGCTCTGCGTGAGCCTGTCTTTGTCTCCCTCAACCTTTGCGCAACCTCTTCTTGGTTCGAACTTGATGTCGCAGGCATTGCGTCACCCCTTCTTTGCTGTTTTGTTGCTAGGAACAACTTCTGTCACTCGGGACAACTGTTTTCTGTTGCTGTTGCTCTGCTTGGCTGATGTCCTCAATTCTCCTGTGATTTGCAACCACCCTTTCATACCATGTTGAAGTTTCTAAGTCTAACAGTTAGAAACCCTCCATGTGCTTTCTGATTTATTCCTTCCTACTTGTTCTGATTAATTAACAAGTTATTTACCATGTAAATAATGAAAATAAACACAAGTACATGCTCAACACATTACAGATAATCAACTAAAGGAAACGAAAACAAGCACACAAATGACACTGTTATTTTTGGACTAATGTCCTGAAAAACCCAATGCGGGAAAACCGGTGCAGCTATCTGAGGGTTTGATTTATTAAGCTGTTTCAGAATACAATTTAGGTGCCAAATCCGGCCCACCCAACAGAGAAAAATCTCGGCAGTAGTACCTCTCCTTCGGAGACAGATGCTTTGGCTGAAACCTCGTATAAACACTCCGACAATTTGTCAGCTCCAATTTGCCCCACGAAAAACCCCAACGTCAGCCTCTAGGGACTGTGTTAGCCTCTTCTGCCCTCTGCATTAGCTTTCCCGGCAGTTCCGGTTGTTCCCAGCTGTTCTGGCTTCTCCCCTTTGCGTTAGCTTTCCCGGCAGCTTTGGTAGTTCTTGGCAGTTTTGGTTGTTCCTGGCAGTTCCGGCGCCTGCCCTCGGCGTCAACTTTCCCAGCAGTTCCGACTGTTCTTAGCAGTTGCGGCTGTTTCGATTGTTCCCGACAATTCTGGCTTATGCCCTTTGCATCAGCTTTCTCGGGAGTTCCTGACAATTCCGACTGTTCCCGACAGTTCCGACTTTTGCTCTCTGCATCAACGTTCCCGGCTGTTGCGTTGATCCTCCTGACACTATCTCTGCCTCTCTGCTTCTGTATTCACTGCCCCTCAGCTGCAACTCCAGATCACTCTCTGAACTTTCTCAGCGAACCCAATCCTAGAAAGTCGAAATCTTGATCTCTTGGTGTGTTCTCCAAGTGACCCTTAAGCCTCCTCTTATACTTTTCTCGTTGACAGATCAACGGCCGAGATTAAGTCCCTAATCAACGACTAAGATTAGATCTGGCTTGATCCATGACTTTTGGACCATTCTAACACAGTTTATATTAATTCACATTAATATTTTAATTTCCCTAAGTTTAGACTTAGTGACTCCATTAAAAATATTAATTATTTTAACATCTCCCAAATTGTTTAGAATCTGCCCAAACCATTTTTGGGTATTGGAGATCTCATATGCCTTAGCCTCTCCACCAAATTTCGTGGCTAGAGAACATTCGGTGTTACTCCAAATCAACAGGTCCCATTAAAAATAATTAATTATTTTGATAAAACTGTCTGTATGTGGAATTTCCCAAAACGCTTTTTGGGTTCTTTGGAATAGATGTGCCCAAGCCTCCCTACAAAATTTGAGGCTTAGAGCACATCCGATGCTACCAAAAATCAACAGTCTACTGCAGTTGGCGATCACAACAGTCTACACAGTCAACGATCACTCTCTCAGTCTCATAGTTACTTGACGACTCGGCTCAACGAACGCACTCATTCACTCGACGACTCAGGATCCTCAGATGAGCAAGAATTATATAAACGATCTCTATATTTACCGAGCTTTTCCCCAAGGACCAATACACTAGGTAAAAACGTAAAAGAGCTTTCTTTTTTTCCATCACTTGAGTATGCGCCAAAAAATATTAAAGAGACTTCGGTCCTCACAGGACCTAGGCGAGCAAGTGTCAATGAACACACTCACTTGCAAAAGCGAATTGGAAAAGATTAGGGATAGGTTCCGCTCAAAATCATTATAAGAACTTGAAAACCAAATTGAAAGCCGTTCCCGATGGGCAAAAATCAGGGAATGTTTTGGTTTATCGGCATACGGATTAGTGTTTTCATAAAACGTTTTGGAATTTACCGGATCCGGGCCATTTTTGGGGAAAAACGCCTAAAAACGGCTAAGGTTCATTTCCTGCCGTTTCTGAATTTTCAAAACGCTCATAAAACGTATTTGACCCGTTTTGATCGCGTTTCGCATGAAGATCCGGATCTGAAACGGATTCAGCATTTTTCCTGTTGAAGGTAGCCGCTTCCGGCAACTTAGCCCAAAACCCTAAATATATACAAAATATTAAAAAACCCAAAACCCCAATTAGCAAAATAATTTACAAATTTAATTTGCAAATCTATTCAGAAATTTACAAATGTACAAGGGTTTTGAAATATTTTTTTTGAGAAATATTATATATATATATATATATATATATATATATATATATATATATGGAGTTTTGTTTTTTGATAAATAGCTAAAAATACTTTAGAAACCCAATGCACACCATAGCCTTAGCAAAGATTAAATCAGCCATACAAATATTTGGGATCCAAGCAAAATAATTCCTGCCCAAGTTTGTGAACTTGGAGACCAAGGACTGGAGTACCTGCAAACACTATGTATTTATCTCAAGACAATCTGTTAATCAGATGGGGAATCAAACAACCTAAGATTAGTCCAAAACTATCAATAGCATGATTTTCTCTCCATCTAATGAAAACATATCTTGCCAATATTCAACCCGTAGTCAGTACATACCACAAATCATGAACATGGAACACCTTGAAATTGCACCCCAAAGCCTTTATTATGATAGAAAAAATAGTTCCCAGTGGGACAATAATTTTGTATGAAAGATCTTTTAATCTTAGCCGTTGAATTTTTATTTTTGGGGAATTTTCGAATTTCTCATTTAACTCCATTTTTATTAGCTCAAATTTAATTATTTTAAGCTAATTTCGTAAAAAATTTGACTTTGACTTAACCACCAAGGTCTTAGGGTCCAATTTTTCTTGAAATATACAATATTCCCTTGGTGGAGGACCTTCAAAAATTATTTCTTTTAAGACCCTCGATTTTTTCCACTTGGAGAATTAATTTTCTTAAGACAATTTAATTTAACTTCAATTCATTAATTTTATGGCTTAGGATTTATTTAATTTTTTGCCAGAAAAATTAATTAATTTACACGAGGGGATTTAATATTTTTTCCACCCTCGTTTACATAAGATGTTTACATTTACAACCTTCAAAGGGGGAATACACATTTGGCTTAGACCCTCAAGACTCATACTCAATTTTGCAACACAACATGATCTAGTAGACCAAGTGATTTGTAATTAAATAATTTAGCCAACTAGCTTAAATTATTCCCAAATCACTTTTACATAAGACTCAACTAGAACACTAGGACACACCTAAGACTTTGACGTAGAATTCCACCCTAACTTTGGGGTGAGGCTGGAGGGAAAAACTCTGCCGACCATCTGTGTTTAGAAACACACATGAGTCAGTGAGACAAAAAACCTCCTAGGATGAAACTTTTTTGCCAAAATAATAGGCTTACCTAGGTTGTTACATACACTCAAGGTCTTACTAGGATCATTTACATTACATAACTTTTATAATGACACATAAGACTGCTGATAGATGATCTGATCCTGTTGAAATAATTTGTACTTTCGCTTCCTTGAAATTTTGACAAATATGAGTGCAACAAGACTTACTCAAAAAGCCTAGGCAACCAACCCTTTCACAATTGTCTGCTCTTTGTTTGTACTGGTGCTTTTCCAAAGTCAGGGGGGTGCCCCAAGGGGTTCAAACTAATAAATCTGCTTGACAACTCAACTCATCAGCTATGTCACATGACATGATGACAAGGTACACTGGGGACATGAAAATGCGAGTATCTGACATGTGAGATGCGATCCTTGGAACATGACATGTTATATATATATATATATATAAAATTAGTGAATTACACACAAGCATCATCTTAATAATAACATCTACCCTCTCCCACCAAGCATCATCTAACACTATATCCTTGACTTTTTTTGAGGCTGCTTTTGTTGTTTTTCTCCAAATACACCAAAACTCTGAAATAACGATGGCCCTAATAGTAGTCTTTCTCTCCCTCGACCTCTTCAACATGATGAATACGGAAGCAAACCACATATCTGCGATATTCAACAATGATAGATATGTGTACTATTTGTAGATTGTGAGGGTATTGGTATGATTTTGTACAAAATTGTGTATATGGCATGCATCCTGAAAAAGATTTCCAATCCATGCCACATTAGAAGCAATAGAGTTAAGTCCTAAATTCAAAGAATGAACAATTCAGGGTGTTCAAAATTTTTGTGGATATTTAGCTTCCACAATCATGCCAAGAGCCTTGCAAACAGGTGCATTGTTTATAATGATTTGCACACAACGATCAACACGTACATCTTCAACAACTTTAATGAACAACTCACCCATGTATTGTGCATCCCTGTATTTTCCAAGAGTATCCACTGCTTTCAAATAAGATTCGCCCATTGAAAGAAGACACCATGATGTTGATGATTGAATGGTGTTCTGCATCTCTTCATCCAACAAAGACAATACTAACCATAGATGATGGCCATTTTATAGGCTCAAGCATTTTATCCACCTCCTTCTTTGCTTTAACCAACAATGTGGTTCTAAACTTCTCTAAACATGTAGGTACATACCCTATTGGAGGCCCCCTTGAGCTAGAGATTGACACATCTCAATAAATAAAGGTGACCGAGCAACAATAAATGATATGAAGTTGAGGTAGAAAAGAAAACCCAATGGTAAGATCTGTCTCTTCTTGCCTCTCTTGCTGAAATATCTTGTCCATTAGACCAAGTGCCCTCCCTTTTGTTGCTTGAACTGCACACTCCCATTGGAACTCTCAAATGGATAATTGGTTCTCCTCAAGAGTGGAAGAGGATCCTCATTCTTGGTTTTCTTAGATGATGCAGCCACCATTGCCACATCAACATTGGCCTCTTTTTTCAGTTCTTTTCATTTGGAGGCATTTACTAATGACCATGCTCCAAGTCCACAAGATGTGCCCAACAAATGCCCTTTCACTCAAAAGTAGGTGCTCTTGAATTGATGGTTGCAAAAACTGCATGTCCAAAGAATATTGCCTCCTCTCTTTAATATACTCCCCGGCCCTTGGTATCTTGTAACATACTTCCACAAGGGATATTTCTGTTCTTGAGCCGCTATAAGAATGTTTCTTTCAATATTTGAAGCTGCTATTGCAGCCCCACTTCCAAGAGATGGAATACATGCAGACCCTGATGAAATTGAAGGGGGTGGGGATGGGGGTCGCGAGGGGG